>WEDG01000852.1:0-52786 GCA_017591395.1 Schistocephalus solidus | reverse complement strand
TTGTTGTGCTTCGTTCAGTTACGTATTGTAGACTAAAGAAAAATACTCCCTTGCATGGCAAATCACAAATACTGGAGAAGTAGACTGAGCAATTCATAAGCACGAATACTTAGCGCGAACACTTAGCCAAAAATACTCCCTTGCAGGGCAAATCCCCAATACCGGAGACGTAGACTGAGCCCTTCATATGCACGAATACTTAGCCACGAATACCTCAGCGAATACTTAGCCAAAAATACTCCCTTGCAGGGCAAATCACCAATACTGGAGAAGTAGACTGAGCAATTCATAAGCACGAATACTTAGCGCGAAAAACTTAGCCAAAAATACTCCCTTTGCATGGCAAACTCACCAATACTGGAGAAGTAGACTGAGCACTTTATAAGCACGAATACTTAGCGCGAATACTTAGCCAAAAATACTCCCTTGCAGGGCAAATCCCCAATACCGGAGACGTAGACTGAGCCCTTCATAAGCACGAATACTTAGCCACGAATACCTAGCGCGAATACTAAGCCAAAAATACTTGCAGGGCAAATCACCAAATACTGAGAAGTAGACTGAGCAATTCATAAGCACGAATACTTAGCGCGAAAACTTAGCCAAAAAAATACTCCCTTGCATGGCAACTCACCAATACTGGAGAAGTAGACTTAGCACTTTATAAGCACGAATACTAAGCGCGAATACTAAGCCAAAAATACTCCCTTGCAGGGCAACTCACCAATACTGGAGAAGTAGACTGAGCACTTCATAAGCGCGAATACTTAGCCAAAAATACTCCCTTGCTGGGCAAATCACCAATAACGGAGTAGTAGACTGAGCCCTTCATAAGCACGAATACTTAGCCACGAATACTTAGCGCGAATACTTAAGCAAATATACTCCCTTGCAGGGCAAAGCAGCAATGCTGAAGAAGTAGACTGAGCAACTCATAAGCACGAATACATAGCGCATATACTTAATCAAAAATACTCCCTTGCAGGGCAAATCACCAATAACGGAGAAGTTTACTGAGCCCTTCATAAGCACGAATACTTAGCCACGAATACTTAGCACGAATACTTAAGCAAATATACTCCCTTGCAGGGCAAAGCAGCAATGCTGGAGAAGTAGACTGAGCAATTCATAAGCACGAATAATTAGCGCGAATACTTAGCCAAAAATACTCCCTTGCAGGGCACATCACAAATACTGGAGAAGAAGACTGAGCAATTCAGAAGCGCGAATACTTAGCCATAAAAACTCCCTTGGAGGGCAAATCACCAATATTGGAGAAGAAGACTGAGCACTTCATAAGCACGAATTCTTAGTCAAAAATACTCCCTTGCAGGGCAACTCACCAATACTGGAGAAGAAGACTGAGCACTTCATAAGCGCGAATACTTAGCCAAAAATACTCCCTTGTAGGGCAAATCACCAATAATGGAGAAGTAGACTGAGCACTACATAAGCACGAATACTTAGCCACGGATAATCCCTTGCAGGGCAACTCCCCAATACTGTAGAAGTAGACTGAGCATTTCATAAGCGCGAATACTTAGCCAAAAAAACTCCCTTGGAGGGCAAATCACCAATATTGGAGAAGAAGACTGAGCACTTCATAAGCCCGAATTCCTAGCCAAAAATACTCCCTTGTAGGGCAAATCACCAAGACTGGAGAAGTAGACTGAGCACTTCATAAGCGCGAATACTTAGCCAAAAATACTCCCTTGTAGGGCAAATCACCAATACTGGAGAAGTAGACTGAGCACTTCATAAGCACGAATACTTAGCCAAAAAACTCCCTTGGAGGGCAAATCACCAATATTGGAGAAGAAGACTGAGCACTTCATAAGCACGAATTCTTAGCCAAAAATACTCCCTTGTAGGGCAAATCACCAAGACTGGAGAAGTAGACTGAGCAATTCATAAGCACGAATACTTAGCGCGAACACTTAGCCAAAAATATCCTTTGCAGGGCAAATCCCTCAATACCGGAGACGTAGACTGAGCCCTTCATAAGCACGAATACTTAGCCACGAATACTTAGCGCGAATACTTAGCCAAAAATACTCCCTTGCAGGGCAAATCACCAATACTGGAGAAGTAGACTGAGCAATTCATAAGCACGAATACTTAGCGCGAAAAATAAGCCAAAAATACTCCCTTGCATGGCAAACTCACCAATACTGAGAGTAGACTTAGCACTTTATAAGCACGAATACCTAGCGCGAATACTTAGCCAAAAATACTCCCTTGCAGGGCAACTCACCAATACTGGAGAAGTAGACTGAGCACTTCATAAGCGCGAATACTTAGCCAAAAATACTCCTTGCAGGGCAAATCACCAATACTGAAGAAGTAGACTTAGCACTTCATAAGCGCGAATACTTAGCCAAAATACTCCCTTGCAGGGCAAATCACCAATACCGAAGAAGTAGACTTAGCACTTTATAAGCACGAATACTTAGCGCGAATACTTAGCCAAAAATATACTCCTTGCAGGGCAACTCACCAATACTGGAGAAGTCGACTGAGCACTTCATAAGCGCGAATACTTAGCCAAAAATACTCCCTTGCAGGGCAAATCACCAATATTGGAGAAGTCGACTGAGCACTTCATAAGCACGAATTCTAAGCCAAAATACTCCCTTGCAGGGCAACTCACCAATACTGGAGAAGTAGACTGAGAACTTCATAAGTACGAATACCTAGCCAAAAATAATCCCTTGCAGGGCAACTCACCAATACTGGAGAAGTAGACTGAGCACTTCATAAGCACGAATTCTTAGCCAAAAATACTCCCTTGCAGGGCAACTCACCAATACTGGAGAAGTAGACTGAGCACTTCATAAGCACGAATACTTAGCCACGAATACTTAGCGCGAATACTTTGCCAAAAATAATCCCTTGCAGGGCAAATCACCAATACTGGAGAAGTAGACTGAGCACTACATAAGCACGAATACTTAGCCACGGATAATCCCTTGCAGGGCAACTCCCCAATACTGGAGAAGTAGACTGAGCATTTCATAAGCGCGAATACTTTAGCCAAAAAAACTCCCTTTGGAGGGCAAATCACCAATATTGGAGAAGAAGACTGAGCACTTCATAAGCCCGAATTCCTAGCCAAAAATACTCCCTTGTAGGGCAAATCACCAAGACTGGAGAAGTAGACTGAGCACTTCATAAGCGCGAATACTTAGCCAAAAATACTCCCTTGTAGGGCAAATCACCAATACTGGAGAAGTAGACTGAGCACTTCATAAGCACGAATACTTAGCCACGGATAATCCCTTGCAGGGCAACTCCCCAATACTGGAGAAGTAGACTGAGCATTTCATAAGCGCGAATACTTAGCCAAAAAACTCCCTTGGAGGGCAAATCACCAATATTGGAGAAGAAGACTGAGCACTTCATAAGCACGAATTCTTAGCCAAAAATACTCCCTTGTAGGGCAAATCACCAAGACTGGAGAAGTAGACTGAGCAATTCATAAGCACGAATACTTAGCGCGAACACTTAGCCAAAAATACTCCCTTGCAGGGCAAATCCCCAATACCGGAAACGTATACTGAGCCCTTCATAAGCACGAATACTTAGCCACGAATACCTAGCGCGAATACTTAGCCAAAAATACTCCCTTGCAGGGCAAATCACCAATACTGGAGAAGTAGACTGAGCAATTCATAAGCACGAATACTTAGCGCGAAAACTTAGCCAAAAATACTCCCTTGCATGGCAACTCACCAATACTGGAGAAGTAGACTTAGCACTTTATAAGCACGAATACTTAGCGCGAATACTTAGCCAAAAATACTCCCTTGCAGGGCAACTCACCAATACTGGAGAAGTAGACTGAGCACTTCATAAGCGCGAATACTTAGCCAAAAATACTTTGCAGGGCAAATCACCAATACTGAAGAAGTAGACTTAGCACTTCATAAGCGCGAATACTTAGCCAAAACTACTCCCTTGCAGGGCAACTCACCAATACTGGAGAAGTAGACTGAGCACTTCATAAGCACGAATACTTAGCCACGAATACTTAGCGCGAATACTTTGCCAAAAATAATCCCTTGCAGGGCAAATCACCAATACTGGAGAAGTAGACTGAGCACTACATAAGCACGAATACTTAGCCACGGATAATCCCTTGCAGGGCAACTCCCCAATACTGGAGAAGTAGACTGAGCATTTCATAAGCGCGAATACTTAGCCAAAAAAAACTCCCTTGGAGGGCAAATCACCAATATTGGAGAAGAAGACTGAGCACTTCATAAGCCCGAATTCCTAGCCAAAAATACTCCCTTGTAGGGCAAATCACCAAGACTGGAGAAGTAGACTGAGCACTACATAAGCACGAATACTTAGCCACGGATAATCCCTTGCAGGGCAACTCCCCAATACTGGAGAAGTAGACTGAGCATTTCATAAGCGCGAATACTTAGCCAAAAAACTCCCTTGGAGGGCAAATCACCAATATTGGAGAAGAAGACTGAGCACTTCATAAGCCCGAATTCCTAGCCAAAAATACTCCCTTGTAGGGCAAATCACCAAGACTGGAGAAGTAGACTGAGCACTTCATAAGCGCGAATACTTAGCCAAAAATACTCCCTTGTAGGGCAAATCACCAATACTGGAGAAGTAGACTGAGCACTTCATAAGCACGAATACTTAGCCACGGATAATCCCTTGCAGGGCAACTCCCCAATACTGGAGAAGTAGACTGAGCATTTCATAAGCGCGAATACTTAGCCAAAAAAACTCCCTTGGAGGGCAAATCACCAATATTGGAGAAGAAGACTGAGCACTTCATAAGCACGAATTCTTAGCCAAAAATACTCCCTTGTAGGGCAAATCACCAAGACTGGAGAAGTAGACTGAGCAATTCATAAGCACGAATACTTAGCGCGAACACTTAGCCAAAATACTCCCTTGCAGGGCAAATCCCCAATACCGAGAACGTATACTGAGCCCTTCATAAGCACGAATACTTAGCCACGAATACCTAGCGCGAATACTTAGCCAAAAATACTCCCTTGCAGGGCAAATCACCAATACTGGAGAAGTAGACTGAGCAATTCATAAGCACGAATACTTAGCGCGAAAACTTAGCCAAAAATACTCCCTTGCATGGCAACTCACCAATACTGGAGAAGTAGACTTAGCACTTTATAAGCACGAATACTTAGCGCGAATACTTAGCCAAAAATACTCCCTTGCAGGGCAACTCACCAATACTGGAGAAGTAGACTGAGCACTTCATAAGCGCGAATACTTAGCCAAAAATACTCCCTTGCAGGGCAAATCACCAATACTGAAGAAGTAGACTTAGCACTTCATAAGCGCGAATACTTAGCCAAAACTACTCCCTTGCAGGGCAAATCACCAATACTGAAGAAGTAGACTTAGCACTTTATAAGCACGAATACTTAGCGCGAATACTTAGCCAAAAATACTCCCTTGCAGGGCAACTCACCAATACTGGAGAAGTCGACTGAGCACTTCATAAGCGCGAATACTTAGCCAAAAATACTCCATTGCAGGGCAAATCACCAATATTGGAGAAGTCGACTGAGCACTTCATAACACGAATTCTAAGCCAAAAATACTCCCTTGCAGGGCAACTCACCAATACTGGAGAAGTAGACTGAGAACTTCATAAGCACGAATACCTAGCCAAAAATAATCCCTTGCAGGGCAACTCACCAATACTGGAGAAGTAGACTGAGCACTTCATAAGCACGAATTCTTAGCCAAAAATACTCCCTTGCAGGGCAACTCACCAATACTGGAGAAGTAGACTGAGCACTTCATAAGCACGAATACTTAGCCACGAATACTTAGCGCGAATACTTTGCCAAAAATACTCCCTTGTAGGGCAAATAACAAATACTGGAGAAGTAGACTGTTCACTTCATAGGCGCGAATACTTAGCCAAAAATACACCCTTGTAGGGCAAATCACAAATACTGGAGAAGTAGACTGAGCACTTCATAAGCACGAATACTCAGCCACGAAGACTTAGCGCGAATACTTTGCCAAAAATAATCCCTTGCAGGGCAAATCACCAATACTGGAGAAGTAGGCTGAGCACTTCATAAGCACGAATACTTAGCGCGAATACTTAGCCAAAAATACTCCCTTGCAGGGCTAATCACCAATACTGGAGAAGTAGACTGACCAATACATAAGCACGAATACTTAGCCACGAATACTAAGCACGAATACTTAAGCAAATATACTCCCTTGCAGGGCAAAGCAGCAATGCTGGAGAAGTAGACTGAGCAATTCATAAGCACGAATACTTAGCCCGAATTCTTAGCCAGAAATACTCCCTTGCAGGGCAAATCACAAATACTGGAGAAGTAGACTGAGCACTTCATAAGCGCGAATACTTAGCCAAAAAATACTCGCAGGGCAAATCACCAATAACGAATGGACTGAGCCCTTCATAAAGCGCCTGAATACTTAGCCAGAGAATACTTAGCGCGAATACTTAAGCAAATACTCCAGTGCAGGGCTAAGCAGCAATGCTGGAGACTAGACTGAGCAACTCATAAGCACGAATACTTGGCGCGAATACTTAATCAAAAATGCTCGCGGGGCAAATCCGCAATACTGGAGAAGTAGGGCTGAGCCACTTCATAAGCACGAATACTTAGCCACGAATACCTGGCGAATGCTTAGCCAAAATACTCCCTTGCAGGACAAATCACCAATACTGGAGTAGACTGAGCAATTCATAAGCACGAATACTTAGCGCGAAAACTTGGCCAAAAATACTCCCTTGCATGGCAACTCACCAATACTGGAGAAGTAGGGACTTAGCGCTTTATAAGCACGAGATACCTGCGCGAATACTTGTGCAAAATGCTCCCTTGCAGGGCAACTCACCAATACTGGAGAAGTCAGACTGAGCAATTCATAAGCGAATACTTTGGCCAAAATGCTCCTTGCAGGGCACAAATCACCAATACTGAAGAAGTGGACTTAGCACTTTATAAGCACGAATAGCTAGCGCGAATACTTAGCCAAAATACTCCCTTGCATGGCAACTCACCAATACTGGAGAAGTCGACTGAGCACTTCATAAAGCGCGAATACTTAGCCAAAATACTCCCTTGCAGGGCAAATCACCAATATTGGAGAAGTCGACTAAGCACTTCATAAGCACGAATTCTAAGCCAAAAATACTCCTTGCAGGGCAACTCACCAATACTGGAGAAGTAGACTGAGAACTTCATAAGTACGAATACCTAGCCAAAAATAATCCCTTGCAGGGCAACTCACCAATACTGGAGAAGTAGACTGAGCACTTCATAAGCGAATTCTTAGCCATAAATACTCCCTTGCAGGGCAACTCACCAATACTGAGAAGTAGACTGAGCACTTCATAAGCACGAATACTTAGCCACGAATACTTAGCGCGAATACTTTGCCAAAAATACTCCCTTGTAGGGCAAATAACAAATACTTGAGAAGTAGACTGTTCACTTCATAGGCGCGAATACTTAGCCAAAAATACACCCTTGTAGGGCAAATCCACAAATACTGGAGAAGTAGACTGAGCACTTCATAAGCACGAATACTCAGCCACGAAGACTTAGCGCGAATACTTTGCCAAAAATAATCCCTTGCAGGGCAAATCACCAATACTGGAGAAGTAGGCTGAGCACTTCATAAGCACGAATACTTAGCGCGAATACTTAGCCAAAAATACTCCCTTGCAGGGCTAATCACCAATACTGGAGAAGTAGACTGACCAATACATAAGCACGAATACTTAGCCACGAATACTAAGCACGAATACTTTAAGCAATATACTCCCTTGCAGGGCAAAGCAGCAATGCTGGAGAAGTAGACTGAGCAATTCATAAGCACGAATACTTAGCCCGAATTCTTAGCCAGAAATACTCCCTTGCAGGGCAAATCACAAATACTGGAGAAGTAGACTGAGCACTTCATAAGCGCGAATACTTAGCCAAAAATACTCCCTTGCAGGGCAAATCACCAATAACGGAGAAGTAGACTGAGCCCTTCATAAGCACGAATACTTAGCCACGAATACTTAGCGCGAATACTTAAGCAAATATACTCCAGTGCAGGGCTAAGCAGCAATGCTGGAGAAGTAGACTGAGCAACTCATAAGCACGAATACTTAGCGCGAATACTTAATCAAAAATACTCCCTTGCAGGGCAACTCACCAATACTGGAGAAGTAGACTGTTCACTTCATAGGCGCGAATACTTAGCCAAAAATACACCCTTGTAGGGCAAATCACAAATACTGGAGAAGTAGACTGAGCACTTCATAAGCACGAATACTCAGCCACGAAGACTTAGCGCGAATACTTTGCCAAAAATAATCCCTTGCAGGGCAAATCACCAATACTGGAGAAGTAGGCTGAGCACTTCATAAGCACGAATACTTAGCGCGAATACTTAGCCAAAAATACTCCCTTGCAGGGCTAATCACCAATACTGGAGAAGTAGACTGACCAATACATAAGCACGAATACTTAGCCACGAATACTAAGCACGAATACTTAAGCAAATATACTCCCTTGCAGGGCAAAGCAGCAATGCTGGAGAAGTAGACTGAGCAATTCATAAGCACGAATACTTAGCCCGAATTCTTAGCCAGAAATACCTACTTGCAGGGCAAATCACAAATACTGGAGAAGTAGACTGAGCACTTCATAAGCGCGAATACTTAGCCAAAATACTCCTTGCAGGCAAATCACCAATAACGGAGAAGTAGACTGAGCCCTTCATGAAAGCACGAGATACTTAGCCACGAATACTAAGCGCGAATACTTGGATAAATATACTCCAGTGCAGGGGCTAAGCAGCAATGCTGGAGAAGTAGACTGAGCAACTCATAAGCACGAATACTTAGCGCGAATACTTAATCAAAAATACTCTTGCAGGGGCAAATCACCAATACTGGAGAAGTAGGCTGAGCACTTCATAAGCACGAATACTTAGCCACGAATACCTAGCGCGAATACTTAGCCAAAAATACTCTTGCAGGGCAAATCACTCAATACTGGAGAAGTAGACCGAGCAATTCATAAGCACGAATACTTAGCGCGAAAACTTAGCCAAAAATACTCCCTTTGCATGGCAACTCACCAATACTGGAGGAAAGTAGACTTAGCACTTTATAAGCACGAATACTTAGCGCGAATACTTAGCCAAAAATACTCCCTTGCAGGGCAACTCACCAATACTGAAGAAGTAGACTTAGCACTTCATAAGCGCGAATACTTAGCCAAAAATACTCTTGCAGGGCAAATCACCAATACTGAAGAAGTAGACTTAGCACTTCATAAGCGCGAATACTTAGCCAAAATACTCCTTGCAGGGCAAATCACCAATACTGAAGAAGTAGACTTAGCACTTTATAAGCACGAATACTTAGCGCGAATACTTAGCCAAAAATACTCCCTTGCAGGGCAACTCACCAATACTGGAGAAGTCGACTGAGCACTTCATAAGCGCGAATACTTAGCCAAAATACCTTCTTGCAGGGCAAATCACCAATATTGGAGAAGTCGACTGAGCACTTCATAAGCACGAATTCTTAGCCATAAAATACTCCCTTGCAGGGCAACTCACCAATACTGGAGAAGTAGACTGAGAACTTCATAAGTACGAATACTCTAGCCAAAATAACTTTGCAGGGCAACTCACCAATACTGGAGAAGTAGACTGAGCACTTCATAAGCACGAATTCTTAGCCATAAATACTCCCTTGCAGGGCAACTCACCAATACTGGAGAAGTAGACTGAGCACTTCATAAGCACGAATACTTAGCCACGAATACTTAGCGCGAATACTTTGCCAAAAATAATACTCCCCTTGTAGGGGCAAATAACAAATACTTTGAGAAGTAGACTGTTCACTTCATAGGCGCGAATACTTAGCCAAAAGAAATACACCCTTGTAGGGCAAATCACAAATACTGGAGAAGTAGACTGAGCACTTCATAAGCACGAATGCTCAGCCACGAAGACTTAGCGCGAATACTTTGCCAAAAATAATCCCTTGCAGGGCAAATCACCTGTTACTGGAGAAGTAGGCTGAGCACTTCTCATAAGCACGAATACTTAGCGCGAATACTTAGCCAAAATACTCCCTTGCAGGGCTAATCACCAATGGGAGAAGTAGACTGACCAATACATAAGCACGAATACTTAGCCACGAATACTAAGCACGAGCTACTTAAGCAAATATACTCCCTTGCGGGGCAAAGCAGCAATGGAGAAGTAGACTGAGCAATTCATAAGCACGAATGCTTAGCCCGAATTTTAGCCAGAAATGCT
Source organism: Schistocephalus solidus (assembly GCA_017591395.1). Taxonomy (NCBI): domain Eukaryota; kingdom Metazoa; phylum Platyhelminthes; class Cestoda; order Diphyllobothriidea; family Diphyllobothriidae; genus Schistocephalus; species Schistocephalus solidus. The sequence continues at coordinate 42,469 of WEDG01000852.1, read as the reverse complement.
CCTTGCAGGGCCAAATCGCAAATACTGGAGAAGTAGACTGAGCACTTCATAAGCGCGAATGCTTAAAAATACTCCCGCGGGGCCAAATCACCAATAACGGAGGAAGTAGACTGAGGCCCTTCATAAAGCACCGAATACTTAGCCACGAATACTTGGCGCGAATGCTTAAGCAAATATACTCCAGTGCAGGGGCTAAGCAGCGGCGTGCTGGAGAAGTAGACTGAGCAACTCATAAGCACGAATGCTTAGCGCGAATATCAATCAAAAATACTCCCTTGCAGGGACAAATCACCCAATACTGGAGGAAGTGGGCTCGAGCACTTCATAAGCTGCGAATGCTAGCCACGAATACCCTAGCGAATAGCTTGGCCATGCTCCCTTGCGGGCAAATCACTTAATACTGGAGAACTGAAGACGATTCGTAGCAGCGAATAGCGGTAGCGGCCAAAATACTCCCTTGCATGGCAACTCACCAATACTGGAGAAGTAGACTTAGCACTTTATAAGCACGAATACTTAGCGCGAATACTTAGCCAAAAATACTCCTTGCAGGGGCCAAAATCACAAATACTGGAGAAGTAGACTGAGCACTTCATAAGCGCGAATACTTAGCCATGCCTTACGGGGCAAATCCGCAATACTGAAGAAGTCAGACTTAGCACTTCATAAGCGCGAATACTTAGCCAAAAATACTCCCTTGCAGGGCAAATCACCGCAATACTGAAGAAGTAGACTTAGCACTTTATAAGCACGAATGCTTAGCGCGAATACTTAGCCAAAAATACTCCCTTGCGGGCAACTCACCAATACTCGAGAAGGCGACTGAGCACTTCATAAGCGCGAATACTTAGCCAAAAATACTCCCTTGCAGGACCAAATCACCAATATTGGAGAAGTAGACTGAGAACTTCATAAGCGCGAATGCTTAGCCAAAAATACTCCCTTGCAGGGCAAATCACAATACTGAAGAAGTGAGACTTAGCACTTTATAAGCACGAATGCTTAGCGCGCGAATACTTAGCCATAAAATACTCCTTGCAGGGCAACTCACCAATACTGGAGAAGGCGACTGAGCACTTCATAAGCGCGAATAGCTTAGCCAAAAATACTCCCTTGCAGGGGCAACTCACCAATACTGGAGAAGTAGACTGAGAACTTCATAAGCACGAATACCTAGCCAAAAATAATTGCTTGCAGGGCAACTCCACCAATACTGGAGAAGTAGACTGTTCACTTCATAGGCGCGAATGCTTAGCCAAAATACACCCTTGTAGGAGCAAATCACAAATACTGAGAAGTAGACTGAGCACTTCATAAGCACGAATACTCAGCCACGAAGACTTAGCGCGAATACTTTGCCAAAAATAATCCCTTGCAGGGCAAATCACCAATACTGGAGAAGTAGGCTGAGCACTTCATAAGCACGAATACTTAGCGCGAATACTTAGCCAAAAATACTCCCTTGCAGGGCTAATCACCAATACTGGAGAAGTAGACTGACCAATACATAAGCACGAATACTTAGCCACGAATACTAAGCACGAATACTTAAGCAAATACTACCCTTGCAGGGCAAAGCAGCAATGCTGGAGAAGTAGACTGAGCAATTCATAAGCACGAATACTTAGCCCGAATTCTTAGCCAGAAATACTCCCTTGCAGGGCAAATCACAAATACTGGAGAAGTAGACTGAGCACTTCATAAGCGCGAATACTTAGCCAAAAATACTCCCTTGCAGGGCAAATCACCAATAACGGAGAAGTAGACTGAGCCCTTCATAAGCACGAATACTTAGCCACGAATACTTAGCGCGAATACTTAGCAAATATACTCCAGTGCAGGGCTAAGCAGCAATGCTGAGAAGTAGACTGAGCAACTCATAAGCACGAATACTTAGCGCGAATACTAATCAAAAATACTCCCTTGCAGGGAGCAAATCACCAATACTGGAGAAGTAGGCTGAGCACTTCATAAGCACGAATACTTAGCCACGAATACCTAGCGCGAATACTTAGCCAAAAAAATACTCCTTGCAGGGCAAATCACCAATACTGGAGAAGTAGACTGAGCAATTCATAAGCACGAATACTTAGCGCGAAAACTTAGCCAAAAATACTCCTTGCATGGGCAACTCACCAATACTGGAGAAGTAGACTTAGCACTTTATAGCGCACGAATACTTAGCGCGAATACTTAGCCGAAAAATACTCCCTTTGCAGGGGCAACTCACCAATACTGAAGAAGTAGACTTAGCACTTCATAAGCGCGAATACTTAGCCAAAAATACTCCCTTGCAGGGCAAATCACCAATACTGAAGAAGTAGACTTAGCACTTTATAAGCACGAATACTTAGCGCGAATACTTAGCCAAAAATACTCCCTTGCAGGGCAACTCACCAATACTGGAGAAGTCGACTGAGCACTTCATAAGCGCGAATACTTAGCCAAAAATACTCCCTTGCAGGGCAAATCACCAATATTGGAGAAGTCGACTGAGCACTTCATAAGCACGAATTCTTAGCCAAAAATACTCCCTTGCAGGGCAACTCACCAATACTGGAGAAGTAGACTGAGAACTTCATAAGTACGAATACCTAGCCAAAAATAATCCCTTGCAGGGCAACTCACCAATACTGGAGAAGTAGACTGAGCACTTCATAAGCACGAATTCTTAGCCATAAATACTCCCTTGCAGGGCAACTCACCAATACTGGAGAAGTAGACTGAGCACTTCATAAGCACGAATACTTAGCCACGAATACTTAGCGCGAATACTTTGCCAAAAATACTCCCTTGTAGGGCAAATAACAAATACTTGAGAAGTAGACTGTTCACTTCATAGGCGCGAATACTTAGCCAAAAATACACCCTTGTAGGGCAAATCACAAATACTGGAGAAGTAGACTGAGCACTTCATAAGCACGAATACTCAGCCACGAAGACTTAGCGCGAATACTTTGCCAAAAAATAATCCCTTGCAGGGGCAAATCACCAATACTGGAGAAGTAGGCTGAGCACTTCATAAGCACGAATACTTAGCGCGAATACTTAGCCAAAAATACTCCCTTGCAGGGCTAATCACCAATACTGGAGAAGTAGACTGACCAATACATAAAGCACGAATACTTAGCCACGAATACTAAGCACGAATACTTAAGCAAATATACTCCCTTGCAGGGCAAAGCAGCAATGCTGGAGAAGTAGACTGAGCAATTCATAAGCACGAATACTTAGCCCGAATTCTTAGCCAGAAATACTCTGCAGGGCAAATCACAAATACTGGAGAAGTAGACTGAGCACTTCATAAGCGCCGAATACTTAGCCAAAATACTCCCTTGCAGGGCAAATCACCAATAACGGAGAAGTAGACTGAGCCCTTCATAAGCACGAATACTTAGCCACGAATACTTAGCGCGAATACTTAAGCAAATATACTCCCAGTGCAGGGCTAAAGCAGCAATGCTGGAGAAGTAGACTGAGCAACTCATAAGCACGAATACTTAGCGCGAATACTTAATCAAAAATACTCCCTTGCAGGGCAAATCACCAATACTGGAGAAGTAGGCTGAGCACTTCATAAGCACGAATACTTAGCCACGAATACCTAGCGCGAATACTTAGCCAAAAATACTCCCTTGCAGGGCAAATCACCAATACTGGAGAAGTAGACTGAGCAATTCATAAGCACGAATACTTAGCGCGAAAACTTAGCCAAAAATACTCCCTTGCATGGCAACTCACCAATACTGAGAAGTAGACTTAGCACTTTATAAGCACGAATACTAGCGCGAATACTTAGCCAAAAATACTCCCTTTGCGGGCAACTCACCAATACTGGGAGAAGTAGACTGAGCACTTCATAAGCGCGAATACTTAGCCAAAATACTTTGCAGGGGCAAATCACCAATACTGAAGAAGTAGACTTAGCACTTCATAAGCGAATACTTAGCCAAAAATACTCTCATTGCAGGCAAATCACCAATACTGAAGAAGTAGACTTAGCACTTTATAAGCACGAATACTTAGCGCGAATACTTAGCCAAAAATACTCGCCTTTGCAGGGCAACTCACCAATACTGGAGAAGTCGACTGAGCACCCTCATAAGCGCGAATACTTTAGCCAAAAATACCCTTTGCAGGGCAAATCACCAATATTGGAGAAGTCGACCGAGCACTTCATAAGCACGTGAATTCTTAGCCAAAAATACTCCCTGCAGGGCAACTCCACCAATACCGGAGAAGTAGACTGAGAACTTCAGTAAGCGCGAATGCTTAGCCACGAATGCTTAGCGCGAATGCTTTTGCCAAAAATACCCCTTGTAGGGCAGATAACAAATACTGAGAAGTAGACTGTTCACTTCATAGGCGCCGAATGCTTAGCCATACACCCTTGCAGGGCAAATCACAAAATACTGGAGAAGTAGACTGAGCACTTCATACAGCGAATACTCAGCCACGAAGACTTAAGCGCGAGATCACTTTGCCAAAAATAATCCTTGCAGGGCAAATCACCAATACTGAAGAAGTAGACTTAGCACTCGCTAAGCGCGAATACTTAGCCGTACTACTTGCAGGGGCAAATCACCAATACTGAAGAAGTAGACTTAGCACTTCATAAGCGAATACTTAGCGCGAATACTTAGCCAAAAATACTCTTTGCGGGCAACTCACCAATACTGGAGAAGTCGACTGAGCAGCTTCATAAGCGCGAATACTTAGCCAAAAATACACCCTTGTAGGGCAAATCACCAATACTGCAGAAGTAGACTGAGCACTTCATAAGCACGAATTCTTAGCCAAAAATACTCCCTTGCAGGGCAACTCACCAATACTGGAGAAGTAGACTGAGCACTTCATAAGCACGAATACTTAGCCACGAATACTTAGCGCGAATACTTTGCCAAAAATAATCCCTTGCAGGGCAAATCACCAATACTGGAGAAGTAGGCTGAGCACTTCATAAGCACGAATACTTAGCGCGAATACTTAGCCAAAAATACTCCCTTGCAGGGCAAATCACCAATACTGGAGAAGTAGACTGACCAATACATAAGCACGAATACTTAGCCACGAATACTAAGCACGAATACTTAAGCAAATATACTCCCTTGCAGGGCAAAGCAGCAATACTGGAGAAGTAGGCTGAGCACTTCATAAGCACGAATACTTAGCGCGAATAATTAGCCAAAAATACTCCCTTGCAGGGCAAATCACCAATAACGGAGAAGTAGACTGAGCCCTTCATAAGCACGAATACTTAGCCACGAATACTAAGCACGAATACTTAAGCAAATATACTCCCTTGCAGGGCAAAGCAGCAATGCTGGAGAAGTAGACTGAGCAATTCATAAGCACGAATACTTAGCCCGATATCTTAGCCAGAAATACTGCCTTGCAGGGCAAATCACAAATACTGGAGAAGTAGACTGAGCACTTCATAAGCGCGAATACTTAGCCAAAAAAACTCCCTTGGAGGGCAAATCACCAATATTGGAGAAGAAGACTGAGCACTTCATAAGCACGAATACTTAGCCAAAAATACTCCCTTGCAGGGGCAAATCACCAAATACTGGAGAAGTAGACTGAGCACTTCATAAGCGCGAATACTTAGCCAAAGAAATGCTCCTTGCTGAGGGCAAATCACCAATACTGGAGAAGTAGACTGAGCACTTTCATAAGCACGAATACTTAGCGCGAATACTTAGCCAAAAATACTCCCTTGCAGGGCAAACTCACCAATACTGGAGAAGTAGACTGAGCACTTCATAAGCGCGAATACTTAGCCAAAAATACTCCCTTGCAGGGCAAATCACCAATACTGGAGAAGTAGACTGAGCACTTCATAAGCACGAATACTTAGCCAAAAATACTTCCTTTTAGGGCAACTCACCAATACTGGAGAAGTAGACTGAGCACTTCATAAGCACGAATACTTAGCCAAAAATAATCCCTTGCAGGGCAAATCACCAATACTGGAGAAGTAGACTGAGCACTTCATAGGCACGAATACTTAGCCACGAATACTTAGCGCGAATACTTTGCCAAAAATACTCCCTTGCAGGGCAAATAACAAATACTGGAGAAGTAGACTGAGAACTTCATAAGCACGAATACTTAGCCACGAATACTTAGCGCGAATACTTTGCCAAAAATAATCCCTTGCAGGGCAAATCACCAATACTGGAGAAGTAGGCTGAGCACTTCATAAGCACGAATACTTAGCGCGAATACTTAGCCAAAAATACTCCCTTGCAGGGCAAATCACTTATACTAGAGAAGTAGACTGACCAATACATAATCACGAATACGTAGTGCAAATAATTAGCCAAAAATACTCCCTTGCAGTGCAAATCACCAATACTGGAGAAGTAGGCTGAGCACTTCATAAGCACGAATACTTAGCGCGAATACTTAGCCAAAAATACTCCCTTGCAGGGCAAATCACCAATAACGGAGAAGTAGACTGAGCCCTTCATAAGCACGAATACTTAGCCACGAATACTAAGCACGAATACTTAAGCAAATATACTCCCTTGCAGGGCAAAGCAGCAATGCTGGAGAAGTAGACTGAGCAATTCATAAGCACGAATACTTAGCCCGATATCTTAGCCAGAAATACTCCCTTGCAGGGCAAATCACAAATACTGGAGAAGTAGACTGAGCACTTCATAAGCGCCAATACTTAGCCAAAAATACTTCCTTGCAGGGGCAAATCACCAATAACGGAGAAGTAGACTGGGCCCTTCATAAGCACGAATACTTAGCCACGAATACTTAGCGCGAATACTTAAAGCAAATATACTCCCTTGCAGGGCTAAGCAGCAATGCTGGAGAAGTAGACTGAGCAACTCATAAAGCACGAATACTTAGCGCGAATACTTAATCAAAAATACTCCTTGCAGGGCAAATCACTTATACCGGAGAAGTAGAGTGAGCAATTCATAAGCACGAATGCTGAGCCACTAGCGCGAATGCTTAGCCAAAAATACTCCTTGCAGGGCAAATCACCAATGACTGCAGACAGAACCGAGCACGATGATAAGCGCGAATAGTTTAGCCAAAAATACTCCCTTTGCAGGGCATCACCAATACTGGAGACGTAGACTGAGCACTTCATAAGCACGAATAATTAGCCACGACTAGCTTTTAGCAAAAATACTCCTTGCAGGGCAAATCACCAATACTGGAGAAGTAGACTGAGCACTTCATAAGCACGAATACTTAGCGCGAATATTTAGCCAAAAAATACTCCCTTTTGCAGGGCAAATCACCAATATCTGAGAAGTAGACTGAGCATTCATAAGCGCGAATACTTAGCGCGAATAGCTAAAGCAAAAATACTCCCTTTGCAGGGCAAATCACCAATGCTGAGAAGTAGACTGAGCACTTCATAGCACGAATACTTAGCGCGAATATTACACTCCTTGCAGGGCAAATCACCAATACTGGAGAAGTAGAGCCTCGAGCACGTAGCACGAATACTAGCACGAATACTTAGCCATATACTCCCTTTGCGAGGGCAAATCACCAATAACTGGAGAAGTAGACTGAGCACTTCATAAGCACTGAATACTTAGCCACGAATACTCCCCTTGCGGGCAAATCACAAATACTGAGAAGCAGACTGAGCAATCCCATAAGCGCGAATACTTAGCCAAAAAACTCCCTTTGAGGGCAAGCATCACCAATATTGAGCAGAAGCTGACACTTAGCCATCAAGCGCGAATTCTAGCCAAAAATACTCCCTTGCAGGGCAAATCACCAATACTGGAGAAGTAGACTGAGCAACTCATAAGCACGAATACTTAGCCACGAATACTTAGCGCGAATACTTAGCCAAAAATACTCCCTTGCAGGGCAAATCACCAATAACGAAGAAGTAGACTGAGCCCTTCATAAGCACGAATACTTAGCCACGAATACTTAGCACGAATACTTAAGCAAATATACTCCCTTGCAGGGCAAAGCTGCAATGCTGGAGAAGTAGACTGAGCAACTCATAATCACGAATACTTAGCGCGAATACTTAATCAAAAATACTCCCTTGCAGGTCAAATCACCAATTCCGGAGAAGTAGAGTGAGCAATTCATAAGCACGAATGCTGACCACGAATACTTAGCGCAATATTTAGCCAAAAATACTCCTTGCAGGGCAACATCACCAATAACGGAGAGTAGACTGAGCCCTTCATTAAGCACGAATGCTTAGCCACGAATACTTAGCACGAATACTTAAGCAAATATACTCCCTTGCAGGGCAAATCACCAATACTGGAGAGTAGACTCGAGCACTTTATAGGCACGAATACTCAGCCACGAAGACTTTAGCGCGAATACTTTGCCAAAAATAATCCATGCAGGGGCAAATCACCAATACTGGAGAATTAGACTGAGAAGTCATATGCACGAATACTTAGCGCGAATAATTAGCCAAAATACTCCCCTGCGGGCAAATCACCAATACTCGAGAAGTAGACTGAGCACTTTCATAAGCACGAGATACGTAACCACGAATATTTAGCGCGAATACTTAGCCAAAATACTCCCTTTCGGACTAAATCACCAATGCTGCAGGTAGTAGACTGAGCAGATTCATAAGCTACGAATACTAAGGCCACGAATGCTTCGTGCGAATAGCTTAGCACAAAAATACTCCTTGCAGAACTGCAAATCGCAATGGTGTGAAGAGTGGACTGAGCACGTCCTGAGAACGAATACGTACCCACGAGTAGCCAGCGCGAATAATTAGCCAGAAAATGCTCCCTTTCAGAGTAAATCACCAATACTGGAGAGGAGACGAGCACTTCATAAGCACGAGTGCCCAGCGCGAGTGCTCAGCGCGAATGCTCAGCCATGCTCCTTGCAGAGCACCGTCACTTGCACTGCTGTAGAAGTAGACTGAGCTTTAACAGTACGTCCACGAATGCGCGAATAATTAGCCGAAAATCTCCTTTCAGGGCAAATCCAATACTGAAGAAATTAGACTTAGCACTTCATAGCGCGAATGTAGCCAAAAATACTCCCTTGCGGAGCAAATCACCAATACTGGAGAAGTAGACTGAGCGCTTCATAAGCACGAATACTTGAAAGCGCGAATACTTAATAAAATACTCCTTGCGGGATCAAATCAGCAATACTGGAGGAAGTAGACTGAGGCAATTCATAGGCACGAATACTTAGCGAATACTTAGCCAAAATACTCCCTTGCTGGCGGGGGGTTTCTTGGGGTATCACCAATACTGGATAGACTGAGCACTTTAAGACGAATGTGTTGGGTGTTGCCCAGTTCACTAATGCTGGACTAAGACTGTTCGCCGAGGATAGCTTAGCGGCGAAATTACTCCTTGCGGCAAATCGCAATGCTGAGAAGTAGACTGCTTATAAGCACGATACATAGCGATATACTTAGTCAAAATACTCCCGCAGGGCAAATCACCAAATACTGGAGAAGTAGACTCAGCACTTCATAAGCGCGAATGCTTAGCCAAAATACTCCCTTGCAGGGCAAATCCGCCAATACTGAAGAAGTAGACTCAGGCACTTTCATAGCACGAATAATTAGCGCGAATACTTAGCCAAAATACTCTCCCTTGCAGGGCAACTCACCAATACTGGAGAAGTAGACTTAGCACTTCATAGCACGAATACTTAGCGCGAATACGTCAAAAATACTCTTTGCAGGCAAATCACAATACTGAGAAGTAGACTGAGCACTTCATAAGCACGAATACTTAGCCAAAAATACTCCTTGCAGGGCAAATCACCAATACTGGAGAGTAGACTGGGATTCATAAGCGCGAATGCCAGCAAAATACTCCCTTGCAGGGCAAATCACAATGCTGGAGAAGTGAACTGTGCACTATAAGCACATTTAGCGCGAATACTTAGCCAAAAATACTCCCTTTGCAGGGCAACTCACCCAATACTGGAGAAGTAGACTGAGCACTTCATAAGCACGAATTACTTAGCCAAAAATATCCTTGCAGGGCAACTCACCAATACTGGAGAAGCCAGACTCGAGCACTGCATAAAGCACGAATTCTAGCCAAAATACTCTTGTGAGGGCAAATCACCAATACTGAGAAGTAGACTGAGCACTTCATAAGCACGAATTCTTAGCCAAAAATACACTTTGCAGGGCAACTCCACCAATACTGAGAAGTAGACTGAGCACTTCATAAGCACGAATACTTAGCCACGAATACTTAGCGCGAATACTTGCTACATACTCCCCTTTGTAGGGGCAAATCACAAATACTGGAGAGAAGCAGACTCAGTCACTTCATAGGCGCGAATACTCAGCCACGAAGACTCTAGCGCAACACGTATGCCAAAATAATCCCTTGCAGGGCAAACCACCAATACTGAGAAGTAGGCTGAGCACTTCATAAGCACGAATACTTAGCGCGAATACTTAGCCAAAATACTTTGCAGGGGCAAATCACCAATACTGGAGAAGTAGACTGACCAATACATAAGCACGAATACTTAGCCACGAATACGAAGCAGCACTGAATACTTAAGCAAATACTTTAGCACGTATAAGAAATGCAGGGCTAGAGCAGCAGACTGACTGGAACCATAGCACGAATGCTGCGCAATGGCACCAGAAATGCTCCTTGCAGGGCAAAATCGCAAATACTGGAGCAGACTGAGCACTTCATAAGCGCGAATGCTTAGCCGAAAAATGTCACTCTCCTGGCGGGCAAATCACCAATAACGGAGAAGTAGACTGACCCTACATAAGCACGAATACTTAGCCACGAATACTAAGACGAATACTTAAGCAAATATACTCCCTTGCAGGGCAAAGCAATGCTGGAGAAGTAGACTGAGCAAATCCATAAGCACGAATACTTAGCGCGATATCTTAGCCAGAAAATGCTCCCTTTGCAGAGCACATCACCAAATGCTGAGAAGTAGGCATGAGCACTTCATAAGCATGCGATACTTAGCCAAAAATACTCCCTTGCAGGGCAAATCACCAATAACGGAGATGAGACTGGGCCCTTCATGCAGACACGAATGCTTAGCCACGAATGCATAGCGCGAATGTACAAATGCTCTCTGCGGGGCTAAGCAGCAATGCTGGAGAAGTAGACTGAGCAACTCCTGGCACGAACTGAGCGCGAATGCTAATCAAAATACTCCCTTGCAGGGCAAATCACCAATACCGGAGAAGTAGAGTGAGCACTTCACAAAGCACGAATGCTAGCACTTAGCGCAATACTTAATATCCCTTGCAGGGCAAACTCACCAATACTGGAGAAGACTGAGCACTTCATAAGCACGAATACCTTAGCCAGAAAATAATCCCTTGCAGAGGGCAAATACACAATACTGGAGAAGTAGACTAGAGCACTTCATAGCACCGAATTCTTAGCCATGAAAATACTCCCTTGCAGGGCAAACTCACCAATACTGGAGAAGTAGACTGAGCACTTCATAAGCACGAATACTTAGCCACGAATGCTTAGCGCGAATACTTTGAAATGCACTCCTTCATAACGAAATGCTGACGAATGCTTGCAGGGCGCGAATGCATGCTCCCTGCAGGGCAAATGCTGGCAAAGTAGAGTAGACTGAGCAACTCCATAAGCACGATACTCAGCCACGGCTTAGCGCGAATACTTTGCCAAAAATAATCCCTTGCAGGGCAAATCACCAATACTGGAGAAGTAGGCTGAGCACTTCATAAGCACGAATACTTAGCGCGAATACTTAGCCAAAAATACTCCCTTGCAGGGCAAATCACCAATACTGGAGAAGTAGACTGACCAATACATAAGCACGAATACTTAGCCACGAATACTAAGCACGAATACTTAAGCAAATATACTCCCTTGCAGGGCAAAGCAGCAATGCTGGAGAAGTAGACTGAGCAATTCATAAGCACGAATACTTAGCCCGAATTCTTAGCCAGAAATACTCCCTTGCAGGGCAAATCACAAATACTGGAGAAGTAGACTGAGCACTTCATAAGCGCGAATACTTAGCCAAAAATACTCCCTTGCAGGGCAAATCACCAATAACGGAGAAGTAGACTGAGCCCTTCATAAGCACGAATACTTAGCCACGAATACTTAGCGCGAATACTTAAGCAAATATACTCCAGTGCAGGGCTAAGCAGCAATGCTGGAGAAGTAGACTGAGCAACTCATAAGCACGAATACTTAGCGCGAATACTTAATCAAAAATACTCCCTTGCAGGGCAAATCACCAATACTGGAGAAGTAGGCTGAGCACTTCATAAGCACGAATACTTAGCCACGAATACTTAGCGCGAATACTTAGCCAAAAATACTCCCTTGCAGGGCAAATCACCAATAACGGAGAAGTAGACTGAGCCCTTCATAAGCACGAATACTTAGCCACGAATACTAAGCACGAATACTTAAGCAAATATACTCCCTTGCAGGGCAAAGCAGCAATGCTGGAGAAGTAGACTGAGCACTCATAAGCACGAATACTTAGCCCGAACTAGCCAGAAATACCTTGCAGGGCAAATCACCAAATACTGGAGAAGTAGACTGAGCACTTCATAAGCGCGAATACTTAGCCAAAAATACTTCCTTGCAGGGCAAATCACCAATACTGAGAAGTAGACTGAGCCCTTCATAAGCACGAATACTAGCCACGAATACTTAGCGCGAATACTTGCCAAATATACCTTTGCAGGGCTAAGCAGCAATGCTGGAGAAGTAGACTGAGCAACTCATAAGCACGAATACTTAGCCAATACTTAATCAAAAATACTTGCAGGGCAAATCACCAATACTCGGAGAAGTAGACTGGAGCAATTCATAAGCACGAATGCTGAGCCACGAATACTTAGCGCGAATACTTAGCCAAAATACTCCCTTGCAGGGCAAATCACCAATACCGGAGAAGTAGACTGAGCAATCATAAGCACGAATACTTAGCCACGAATACTTCGCAGCGAATAATTAGCAAAAATACCTTTTGCAGGGCAAATCACCAATACTCGAGAAGCAGACTGAGCACTTCATAAGAACGAATACGTACCCACGAAACATTTAGCGAATAATTAGCCAAAAATACTCCCTTGCAGGGCAAATCACCAATACTGGAGAAGTAGACTGAGCAATTCATAAGACGAATACTAAGGCACGAATACTCAGCGCGAATACTTAGCCAAAAATACTCCCTTGCAGGGCAAATCACCAATACTGGAGAAGTGGACTTGAGCACTTCATAAGAACGAATACGAATACCTAGCCAAAAATACTTTTCAGGGCAACTCACCAATACTGGAGAAGTAGACTGAGCACTTCATAAGCACGAATACTTAGCCGAAAAATACTCCCTTTGCAGGGCAAATCACCAATAGTGTAGAAGTAGACTGAGCACTTCATAAGCACGAATACTTAGCCGAATATTACAAAATACTTTGCAGGGCAAATCACCAAATACTGAGAAGTAGACTGAGCACTTCATAAGCACGAATACTTAGCCACGAATACTTAGCGCGAATACTTTGCCAAAAATAATCCCTTGCAGGGCAAATCACCAATACTGGAGAAGTAGACTGAGCACTTCATAAGCACGAATACTTAGCCACGAATACTTAGCGCGAATACTTAGCCAAAAATACTCCCTTGCAGGGCAACTCACCAATACTGGAGAAGTAGACTGAGCACTTCATAAGCACGAATACTTAGCCACGAATACTTAGCGCGAATACTTACAAAATACTCCCTTTGCAGGGCAAATCACCAATACTGGAGAAGTAGACTGAGCACTTCATAAGCACGAATACTTAGCCAAAATACCCTTGCAGGGCAAACTCACCAATACTGAGAAGTAAGTCGAATAACTTCATACTAGCACGAATACTTAGCCAAAAATACCTTTGCAGGGCAAATCACCAATACTGGAGAAGTAGACTGAGCACTTCATAAGCACGAATTCTTAGCCAAAAATACTCTTTGCAGGGCAAATCACCAAATACTGGAGAAGTAGACTGAGCACTTCATAAGCACGAATACTTAGCCAAATAAAAATACCTTTGCAGGGCAAATCACCAATACTGAGAAGTAGACTGAGCACTTCATAAGCACGAATACTTAGCCAAAATACTTTGCAGGGCAAATCACCAATACTGGAGAAGTAGACTGAGCAATCATAAGCACGAATGACTTAGCGAATACTTAAGCCAAAAATACCCCTTTTGCAGGGCAAATCACCAATACTGGAGAAGTAGACTGAGCAATTCATAAGCACGAATACTTAGCGCGAATACTTAGCCAAAAATACTCCCTTGCAGGGCAAATCACCAAATACTGGAGAAGTAGACTGAGCACTTCATAAGCACGAATACTTAGCGCGAATACTTAGCCAAAAATACTCCCTTGCAGGGCAAATCACCAATACTGGAGAAGTAGACTGAGCACCTCATAAGCACGAATACTTAGCCAGAATACTTAGCTCCCTTGCAGGGCAAATCACCAATACTGGAGAAGTAGACTGAGCAACTACATAAGCACGAATACTTAGCGCGAATACTAAATACTCCCTTTGCAGGGCAAATCACCAATACTGGAGAAGTAGACTGAGCACTTCATAAGCACGAATACTCTAGCGCGAATACTTAGCCAGAAAATACTCCCTTGCAGGGCAAATCACAAATACTGGAGAAGTAGACTGAGCACTTCATACACGAATACTTAGCGCGAATACTTAGCCAAAAATACTCCCTTGCAGGGCAAATCACCAATACTGGAGAAGTAGACTGAGCACTTCATAAGCACGAATACTTAGCCACGAATACTTAGTCAAAATATACTCCCTTGCAGGGCAAACTCACCAATACTAGAGAAGTAGACTGAGCACTTCATAAGCACGAATACTAGCGCGAATACTTAGCCAAAAATACTCCCTTGCAGGGCAAATCACCAATACTGGAGAAGTAGACTGAGCACTTCATAAGCACGAATACTTAGCGCGAATACTTAGCCATAAAAATACTCCTTGCAGGGGCAAATCACCAATGCTGGAGAAGTAGACTGAGCAATTTCATAAGCACGAATACTTAGCGCGAATACTTGAAAAATACTTTGCAGGGCAAATCACCAAATACTGGAAGTAGACGAGCACTTCATAAGCGCGAATACTTAGCCAAAAATACTCCCTTGCAGGGCAAATCACCAATATTGGAGAAGTAGACTGAGCACTTCATAAGCACGAATACTTAGCTAGCGCGAATACTTAGCAAAAATACTCCTTGCAGGGGCAACCACCAATACTGGAGTAGACTGAGCACTTAGCGCGAATACTAATAAAAATACTCCCTTGCAGGGGCAACTCACCAATACTGGAGAAGTAGACTGAGCACTTCATAAGCACGAATACCCTAGCCACGAAAATCGAATCCCTTGCAAACGGGCAACTCACCAATACTGGAGAAGTAGACTGAGCACTTCATAAGCACGAATACTTAGCCAAAAATACTTTGCAGGGCAACTCACCAATACTGGAGAAGTAGACTGAGCACTTCATAAGCACGAATACTTAGCCAAAAATACTCCCTTGTAGGGCAAATAACAAATACTGGAGAAGTAGACTGTTCACTTCATAAGCGCGAATACTTAGCCAAAAATACACCCTTGCAGGGCAAATCACAAATACTGGAGAAGTAGACTGAGCACTTCATAAGCACGAATACAGCACGAATACTTAGCGCGAAGACTTTGCCAAAAATAATCCCTTGCAGGGCAAATCACCAATACTGGAGAAGTAGGCTGAGCACTTCATAAGCACGAATACTTAGCGCGAATACTTAGCCAAAAATACTCCCTTGCAGGGCAAATCACCAATACTGGAGAAGTAGACTGACCAATACATAAGCACGAATACTTAGCCACGAATACTAAGCACGAATACTTAAGCAAATATACTCCCTTGCAGGGCAAAGCAGCAATGCTGGAGAAGTAGACTGAGCAATTCATAAGCACGAATACTTAGCCCGAATTCTTATCCAGAAATACTCCCTTGCAGGGCAAATCACAAATACTGGAGAAGTAGACTGAGCACTTCATAAGCGCGAATACTTAGCCACGAATACTAAGCACGAATACTTAAGCATATATACTCCCTTGCAGGGCAAAGCAGCAATGCTGGAGAAGTAGACTGAGCAATTCATAAGCACGAATACTTAGCCCGAATTCTTAGCCAGAAATACTCCCTTGCAGGGCAAATCACAAATACTGGAGAAGTAGACTGAGCACTTCATAAGCGCCAATACTTAGCCAAAAATACTCCCTTGCAGGGCAAATCACCAATAACGGAGAAGTAGACTGAGCCCTTCATAAGCACGAATACTTAGCCACGAATACTTAGCGCGAATACTTAAGCAAATATACTCCCTTGCAGGGCTAAGCAGCAATGCTGGAGAAGTAGACTGAGCAACTCATAAGCACGAATACTTAGCGCGAATACTTAATCAAAAATACTCCCTTGCAGGGCAAATCACCAATACCGGAGAAGTAGAGTGAGCAATTCATAAGCACGAATGCTGAGCCACGAATACTTAGCGCGAATACTTAGCCAAAAATACTCCCTTGCAGGGCAAATCACCAATAACGGAGAAGTAGACTGAGCCCTTCATAAGCACGAATACTTAGCCACGAATACTTAGCACGAATACTTAAGCAAATATACTCCCTTGCAGGGCAAATCACCAATACTGGAGAAGTAGACTGAGCACTTTATAGGCACGAATACTCAGCCACGAAGACTTAGCGCGAATACTTAGCCAAATATACTCCCTTGCAGGGCAAATCACCAATACTGGAGAATTAGACTGAGAAATTCATATGCACGAATACTTAGCGCGAATAATTAGCCAAAAAGACTCCCCTGCAGGCAAATCACCAATACTCGAGAAGTAGACTGAGCACTTCATAAGCACGAATGCTTAGCCACGAATACTTAGCGCGAATACTTAGCCAAAAATACTCCTTGCAGGGCAAATCACCAATACTGGAGTAGTAGACTGAGCAATTCATAAGCACGAATACTTAGCCACGAATACTTCGTGCGAATAATTAGCAAAAATACTCCCTTGCAGGGCAAATCACCAATAGTGTAGAAGTGGACTGAGCACTTCATAAGAACGAATACGTACCCACGAATATTTAGCGCGAATAATTAGCCAAAAATACTCCCTTTCAGGGTAAATCAACAATACTGGAGAAGTAGACTGAGCAATTCATAAGCACGAATACTAAGGCACGAATACTCAGCGCGAATACTTAGCCAAAAATACTCCCTTGCAGGGCAAATCACCAATAGTGTAGAAGTAGACTGAGCACTTCATAAGAACGAATACGTACCCACGAATACTTAGCGCGAATAATTAGCCGAAAATACTCCCTTTCAGGGTAAATCACCAATACTGGAGAAGGAGACTGAGCACTTCATAAGCACGAATACTTAGCCACGAATACTTAGCGCGAATACTTAGCGAAAAATACTCCCTTGCAGGGCAAATCACCAATAGTGGAGAGGTTGACTGAGCGTTTCATAAGCTCGAATAGGTAGCGCGAATAATAAGCCAAAAATACTCCCTTGCAGGGCAAATCACCCATACTGGAGAAGTAGACTGAGCACTTCATAAGCGCGAATACTTAGCCATGCCCATTACCCTGCAAAGACATCAATGGACTCCCTCCAATAAAAAGCCCTCGCAAACATCGGTCATTCGCTCTGAACACAAGAGGCCACCAAAGCCGGGCACCAGATTTTCGGCAAAAACGCCGGGCTGGGCTAAACAGGTATGACGGCTCTTAGTTCATGCACAAACTCGGGCTGGTATTTAGGATTTGGAGACACCGAGAAAACCCTCAGGACTCGGTGACGCTATCACGTATACAACCTAAAAGAATCGGCAAATATGTGATGACAACAGAGGCGTCTTCCTCCTCAAATCCTTGTCCACTTGAATGCGAATTTTGAAGGGCGCATCAATGTGGTTTTCGTCGCTAGGGATCTACAGGAATAATTCCAGTAAAGGTATAAAAGCCTTTACACTACATTCCTAGACCTAAAAATGCCTCCAATACAGTCAAGCTCGTTGAATTCTAGATTCACGCAGAACTGTGAGTACAAATGAGTTTCATGCAGAGGGTTAGAAATCGGCATGAGTCACGGACAATTAACTGGTCTCAAAAGCCTTTGGAGTGCCAACGGAGATGAACCAGACTGTGTAATCGTCACCATGCGCATCTGTCTCCTGCTTTCTTGAGGGTAGACGAACGCCTATCGTGCGAAGTGACCAGGCACAAACATAGCCCACTGAACTGACAGAAAATTGCTTTACATTACTGAGGAAACTACGCAAGTAACCACGCCCAGAGCTCATGCGCGCTCAAACACCCCGATGGAAGCAAGCCAGCAGTGGAGCACTCACATTGATGGCTTAGGCCTCACAAGCTTTGGAGTGATTTCATCAATAAAACAGTGACATTTACCAACCGGCGTCATCTGACAACGAACCCAGGCTCAATGTTATGGGAGCTTGCCTCACCTTTGTGAACAAATTCCTGTACCCGGGGAGCATAACCTCAAAAAAAACATTGATCGATAAGTAACTGACCCACCGGTTATCCAAGACTATCCATGTGTTTGACTGGCTGCGTTACTCAGCATGGAACCACTGCCTCTCCTACTTTAACAAGAAACCGAATTACTGAGTCTTCGTTCTAACGGCTTTCCTATGCTGTCAGGGTCGTAAAAAGTCAACGAAAACCAAGTAAATGACCTACACAATTGTTAATACCGCTTTCATCATAAAATAATGAAAGCAAGGTGGCAGGAAAGAATAGCTGAGACCTGGGCTACAGAGATAAACGATGTTCCCTGATTCGCGCTATGTCGAGGCCTATGTGACCGATTTAGCGCAGCCGAATCTCGAAGATAAGTGACGAGCGCCGATTTAAGCCACTACTCTACGGTGACCTCGCCAGGGGCTGCTCGCAGAGAGGGTGGCCACAAGCGTCAACACAGACAGATCTTGACAACCTCACTCAAATTTCTGCAGACTAGTCTCGATACCTCGGAAGACTTACACAAAAATCGACGGGCCTGGAGCCTTGTCATATTTACTGCAACAGCCGTGTCTGTTGTGAACTGAATAACGGTAGCCTCGTGTCAACGAGAGAAGCTACCAAGCCCCTGTATCGTGCCCAGATGGCCCACGGATACTCAGGGTATTGATTGGGATTGTTAGACATCTACGGTTTGCCCCCTAAACGGGCCACGTGGTAGATGCGTTGGACCCAAACAGGGGCCACAGTAGGGCACGGCAGGCGTTATTCGGGTTGCGCTTCCATAACAAATGCCGAACATAGAGGTGTGGTGGCACGCCTAGGGGCGGCTAGGACTTAGGGTACCCAGCCGCGCCAGCCACCTGCGTCCTCTCCCGCCTCCGGTCTTCTTGACTCTGTCTTGACACCGGGCTCAGGTGGGGGAGGAGGAGAGAGTGCGGTAGATGCAGCGCAAGTCTACTATCACTTTAAACTAAATCACGCGCAAGTCACCGTCCCTGCTCCACTTTCCCATGGAGCATACGGTGGACATCGTCGGACTACGACGGTCGAACTGTCGTGTCGTAGACATCTACGGACTCAGAGTAATGTCAACACTACCAACCCGCCTCCCCCACCTCACAGACCACTATCATCGTCAGTACCAACAAAGGGGAGACTCCTGCCGTCCTGTCTCACTCACAATCATTGCCTCTCCCACAGGGGACGTGGACTCAGTTTCAACCTGACCCCACTGTGACCGCATTTGACTGGACAATCACCTACGAGTTCATTGTACGGAAACCGGTTAGCCAGTGTCTGGAGCCCCGGCATACATCCATCCTTCACACACACTCTGTCCATCTATACTGTGCCTGAACATTCATACACTGAATTAATCTACTCGGTCATAGGTGCATGCACGAGTCTCCAGTACAACAACGCAATGTAGACGCCTTCAGAGCACTAGTCACACTTGTTTACAGAAACTCGCCTATGCTGCACGTGATCCTACAAGTTCGTATACACAACTATCAATAACACGCATACAACCTGTGCGGAAAACATGTCCGACGCTATTTGCCAAGGACCGCATGACAGTTGAAACTTTGCATGTGAGAATGTGCATAACTGACTTATGTGATAGACGTATCCCTGGTGTACAGGAGTAACATGGATAAGTAAGCGTGTGGAACGCGTAGACGAGTCATTTAGTTTTGTCGGCCACTGCGCATGCAGCCACCTCCGGTCATCTTGGCTACCTCGTAACTAAAACACGGTGGATGGTGGAGGGGCGTGAAGTTACTGCAGGGAATGTCTGCCTCGGATAAAAAAAAAACACACGCTCAAGTCACATGTGGGCCCAATACGCGAGATAGTGGTAAACCTCGTCACTCAGGAAGATGAAATTAACAAGTGGAGGTAGGTCTACCTCTGAGTGAAGTAACACATCCGGCTGAGGCCTGCACGGTTGCTCAAAGTTGTCAATTAGATGACCATAAACGCAAAACAACACGGGCTAACAGTAAATTTTATTTTTATGAGTTATAATACCCTTGGTAGCGAAGATATGACGTCTTGTGTTTGAGAGCAGTCTTGGCTTATCAGAGATATCCATTGCCACTTAAGATCAGATCATAGTACTTAAATTTCTAGCATAGGTGATGAAATAAAAGGTCCTCCCTAGGGTATGCATAAGAATAGACAGGGTGACTTGAGCAGTAGCAAAAGCCAAATCAATCTTCCCTCGACACATCGAGGAGGTAAAAAAAAACAGAAAGATTTGGAAGGGTAAAGTTCTGAATTTGTGCTGCAAATTTGCAAAGAACGCCCTGAATACCGATAGTTTTTAGTGAATATCATCGACAGCAGCACGACTGTCTCGTCGATTATATAAAATGCGGTGGCATAAAAACTACATGACAGGCGATGGGAATCTACTGGACGCCTACCGAAAAGTTTAATAAGTACTATCGTCCAAAAGGGTGCTCACCGTTGAGAAATTTCGGCAACTGAAGTTTATAAATTAAAAATTCCAAATGAATCAGCAAGCCTCATAAGTTTCAAGGGAGAATAATTATAAGCAGCTGTTAATCAGATTGGATATTGAAATTTCAAATATTTCAAATATTCACTGTATGCTTCCAGGTTTTGCTCGACCACATACCGTTTTCTGATATTTCCATGGATCTTACCTAATTATCTTCCAAATTTTCACAAGAAAGTCACTAATTATAATACCACATAATTTCAGGACAAATTAAAGCTCGGAATATTTAACTAGCGACCAAATAGAGGCGGTTGGAAGACACCTGCATAATGGGCAACAGTCCTTAAAACTGCAAAGAACACGAATCCAAAACTCCCACATGCGGACAACGCCATTGATCGTAATCCGTCGTCCGCTTATGGTAGATACGATCCAGGATCATGCATTCATCAACGGGGAAATCATAAAACAGAGTGCAGCAAACTTGGGAATGGAAAGACCCAACGTCCAAAATTTTCAACACTTTGTACATAAAAGTCATTGAAATCACAGTATGTAATTGAACTGGTGCCTATAAAATACGCATCCATACATAAGCCACCAGGGCATTTTCTAATAAAATTATCTTATCTCCTACGAGAAACTGGCGTCCAGCGACCTGGCCAGATTTCGGGATGGCTTATAGGCCTTTCATTAGGAATGGCATAACCGACAAGGACAGCAGAGCCTGTAGTAGCCATTTCTGGCTTATTAGCTGTCATCAACCAACCATACCCAACCCCAGGATTGCAACACCTGAGTGTCGAACACGTGAGCTGTTGGTTAGAATTCCAACGCCCTAGCCATTGAGCCACGGGTGTTTTGGCTTGTCGGCTTTTGACCACGTATGGCGATCGGCGAGCGCCCCCTTACCAATGCCTTTTATTTCCTTTGAGATTCTTTCCCGGACCCTCAAAAGCTGTCATCTGGAGACCACCAACCAGTAAACGAAATAAATGAGCTTCATTTTCGCGTAATTTTAAACGTTCACGACCGCAAATGACAGTGCATGAGCTCGTGGTTTGACAAGTGAATTCTTAAGCTGAATAACTAATTGGGTCCGAGTTCGAGTCGTCGTTTTTCCTGTCTCAGACGGCGCAAAGAGTTCAGGACGAGCCAGTCCTTTGTCCTGTACACTACGTTCGGTGCTTACGGGAAGAAAGTTTGGATTCGTTTCAAAAACAGAATTTTTGACTAGATTGGGACTGATTACTGAGTCCACAGATAATCCGCCTTTTGACAGAGACAGGGTAAAGACGGGGATCCCCTGAAACCAAACTAGGCACAAAGACAGGTCTTGACAACAACTTCACTTTGGGCGGTCGGCAAGAACATAATATGCGACTGAATTCAGCAACTAAAAGATAGCTCAGCGTGTAACACACGACCGTACTACATGCCAACGTAACCATAACTATATCCATTGTGCTCGTTACGGTTAGCACTCGTTGTTCCGTTAGTAGGTTCACACAGTACTTCTTTAGCGGTAGGAGAACCGAAGTATCGGGTCAAATGGCAACTTTCCAATTGGACTCCATGATAGTTTAAAAATGCATCCGTCTTACTTTGCGCAGAGCGGGCCTCATTCTTACTCCCGTTAGGGGGTCCGAATAAAAGTGGGTCAGGCCAGAGAGGTCGACGTGTGGTAAAGCCATTGGATCTCGAAGTCCGCACACTTGTCGGGGCAAGGAACTATTGTGCGGCCCTATTAACCTGGCAACGAATGCTAACCCTAACAAACAGTGGATAGGGTTAAGATGAGGTTGGCGCCCTCCCTCATTTTGTTCTATCTACAAAAACCCTATTACCGCTGGTCCCACATGGCTCGCTGGCCCATTCTTTGTTCCCCGAGTTAGGTCGCATATTACGTCTTGGTTGGGTGCTGTTGCAGTTGCATTCAGATGCAAGACAGTTTCAATCTAAATACATTGACTTGACGAAAACCAGAGCCGCGAAAGCAACGGGTTGGCCAGCATTTTCCTATACGTCTGGAATTTCTGGAATTTCAATTTTCAGCTCAACCTTTCAGCGAAAACTGAGGATATACAGGAAATCTGTATGCTTACTGGAATCACTCCCTAACTGTTGAAAGTTGACTGAAAGCTGAACACAATAGGATTGAATACAGAAATGTAATTATCGAAGAAGATGACAACTATTGAGAAGTGCTACTTGGAGGTTAGAGATACGGAGTACTCTGATGTTAGACTAAGGAACACGGAAAACCTTAACTAGTCTACTTTTCTTCCGAGAGCTCAATTTCCCTTAAGTTTTGCAGCAACACGTGGCCAAGAACATTTCATCCAATATAGTTCTAGTTAGGGTAAACTGTTGCCAGTAAGTGTACCTTGAACCGTGGTTACACCGGAATGAACAGACAACAATCCCGAACAAAATGGTAGAATACGCAGCAGACTCAGTAAGACCGGGTTGCGGCCAGTTCTGCGGTCTGTACAAGCAAGATCCGAAAGGGGCCTGGTTACCAGGACCAGCACAGCACCACCAGCAGTGGTGAACTGTTGACAGTGACGCACAGACTGCGGTCGCCATGTCGCGACAGCGACGATCGAAAGTCGCGCTGGTGGCTGATGCTGCCGCTGCTGCTGCTGTTGCTGCAGCAAGTCCAAGCGATCGCCAGTGCGTGGTGCGCTCGTGTAGGTAAGCGTGCATACGCGTATGCGAGCCGGTAGCGGGGCAGAGGCGCCCGTGCAGAGTGAGAGTGAGTGTGTGTGTGTGTGTGTGTGTGTGTGTGTGTGTGTGTGTGTGTGTGTGTGTGTGTGTGTGTGTGTGTGTGAGAGAGAGAGAGAGAGAGAGAGAGAGAGATGCGAACACCAAGCCGGCCGAAATGGGGCGTGGGGTGGGGAGGTTGGCGGCGGGAAGGTGGAAGGAGAATAGATAAAAAGAAAACTGCGGTCAGAAAATTGCATTCGCGAGTGCCGGCTGCGAAGATGGCGTACGGAAAGGGTATAGTATAAAGACCGGAACCGCAGCTGACTTTGGGCGAACTCCCACGCAGTACAACTGATGACGACATAACCAACGAGATCACGTGTGCACTACGCTGTATATTATGCATGGAGGACGAGCCAGGTCTTAGCACCAGCACAGTTGGTATTATTGTTTTACAGAAAGCTGAGAGTTTGCGAGGTAAGGATGAACGAGGGATTACTGTTCAATCTTTAGACAACGCCGTAAAAGGCTGTGATTTCTCCGCCGTAAAAGATGGAAACCTGATCAAAAACCGACAAGCGGTTTGAAAAGAGGACGCGGAGATTGACGATAATAATAATAATAATAATAATAATAATAATAATAATGATGATGATGATGATGATGATGATGATGATGATGATCATGATGATGATGATGATGAGGAGGATGATGATGATGGAGGAGGAGTAGGAGGAAGAGGAGGGTGTAGTCAATTTTTGGATGATTTGATATCAGGGATCTAAAAATTACTAGAAGATTATATGAGGGTAAAAACGGAGTGATTAAATAATGTGCTGTATTCGAGATTAGCGTCTTGTTAGACTCTTAATGGGCCTTTGTGAATTACTAAATTGTTAGGTGCAAGCACCTCAGTAAGTTATTGATTTAAACGGACACGTCTTGTTCTTCATTTTGATGGAGAATGATAAGTTCCGGGGAAAAATAACGGACCAATATCCATGTAAAATTTTACATATGTAATTACTAAACTGGCCAACAAATAGCAACTTTCAAAAATTCAATCAAAAACCATAAGAATTGGAAGCTACCACCACTCAATATTCACAATACAATTTTGGATAGGGGATACTTGTAAAGCACGAAAAATCTAATTTTTAGACTCGGGAGCTATATTCATCTTCTTGAGATGTTACAGCGAAACGTTATATTAAACCTCTGTTCTCCTTAATTAAGCGAAATTAGTTTTGGTGCATGCATGGGTGTTGGTTTGTATTTTAAAATGGTACTTGGAAAGATTCCAAACGACTGAGGATTTTTTCGGAGTTCACGTTTGAGTCGCTTCTAGTCTGAAACAGGAAGCATTATATTCTTATAGAAATATTAGGCTAAATGCACTTAGTCACGTAGAAATATCTCCTACCTATCTCTCCTGATCGTAGGATATCAATCCGATTGCCCTCGGAATCCCGGCTAGATCAAACACATGCAGTCATAATTCGATGAGAATTAGTAATAAACTGCTGGAAAACTTTCATCTTACTTTAGATAGCTACTTTAATCTCCTTTATCATTATCCACAACACTTCTCAACTACTGACTATTCGTAGGAACGCGACAACCTATGGATTCAGTCCTCCAACACGGATCGCTAAACGTCAATCCGATAGCAATTAACACAGTGAGACCGTGATTCAATCATATAAAAAGTCCGGATCTTTCGTACAAGGAGGTTGATGCCAGACTGGTGGCGATGTCAAATAAACCCAAAATGTTCATTCAGACCTTTCGGTTTTGTATCTACCTTCTTCATTACTGAACCGATTCGCTGGTAAATTTCACTCCACAAAAATCATATGGACTACAAGGCTTCATGGTAAAAAAAATTCCCTTTAAGGCCAGACTTGCTAGTGTCAACTGAGATCAGATTTATCAAGTGTTAAAGAGTCCGTGTATGTTCAAAATCATCAAACGCGAACGATTTCAGTCCAAAATCAAACTGGATAGGACGTGCCACTTTTGATTGAAAGCACATTCAGGAGGAACCCTTTCCGCCCTTCTGACCTATTGATGTCGAGCCAACTGTCGGGTGGGTTTGGCGTTAATTTTATGCCCATGGAGGCTTCGCACACCAGTTTATTCAAAGCGCAGGAGGGGCATCTGCAAGAGGCATGGCTAAGTTTAGAACATGATCTACTCCATAGAAGGTCAGGCAATGAACCCATCCATGCAATAATTTTAAAAATTCACATATGCCTCTCGCTCGAAGATGTCAATGTCAAGGCCGTAAAAGTGGAGGTCAAAAGTTGTTACGATGCAGAACACGAAACCCGACGTTGGGGTTAAGTTTTAAGTCTAACGAAAACTCATCATAAGACCAGAAGAGTAGAGAGTTCGGAGTCTGCTGGCATCTTTTGGCCGGCCTTTCCGCAATACGCGGACCGAAAATAGGTAAAGCATGCAAAAATAACAAGGGCAAACGATCAGGGCAGGGTGTTTGCATAGTATATGAAGGTGATAATGAAGCAACGATAATAGAAGATAGGGAGCAGGTAGACGAGATGGGCAGACAAAGGGTGAGGCAAAAACGGAGAAAGATGTGAAAATTTGAGTGCAAATAAGCGAGACAGAAACTAAAAGGAAAGAGGTTTTGATCATATGCAAATTATCACAAATCTCATGCTAAACTCCTTCGGGTTCCCAACATGGCCCATTTCGGTCAGTTTATCTAAGAGAATTCGACACTGTGAATCGCGATGAGGAGCGGATTGCCGATCGGACAGCGCAGATATTGACGCCGGCCAGACACGCCCGACCAATTTGCAGAGAAGGAAGTAATCGCAGAATCAGGTGTGTAACCGCAGAAATCCCATAATTGCACGCGCATTTGCCCGACTTACAAGACGAACCCCGTAAAACCGGCGAAATCTCTACAGGCATTCCCACCATTTAGGGTATGAAGGTGAAGTGTGACTTTCCATTTACTTGATTGCCATAGGGTGCGGGAACGTGCATATATTCCCACCCACTCACACGACCGAATGCCCCAGTCAGAGCTGCCAGCGCTTTCCGATGCTATTAGGGTGCACAAATGGATGCTGACGCACGAAGAGATGTCGGACCGTTTTGACAAGCACTGCACAAATGATTTAGGCCACAAAGACGGCGACTGTCTACCAGACAGGAGCCGTAGACATGTATCTTAAACATCATCTGGAAGGTAGATGATGAAACGGTACTTGCGAAAAGGAAAAAAGCATTAATAGGAAATAAAAACGGATGACCTAAATCAGCTATTTAGGTATGAAACCGAAAAAAACACGGACTTTAAATACCGCTGAAGGTCAGATGTCAGTCTCCACAAAATACAAGTAATCTTCCAACTCTTCTTTTGACGACATATGAACTTACACGGGAGTACTTGCCATGGACCAGCACGTTTTCTTGAGAGTGAAAATGGAGAAATCAGATGCACCAGGTACGTTGTAAAGTGCAGATTATGGGATTCTTCGAAGCTGTTGTAATATAAGGAAGCGAAATGAATGCTCACATAACAATTCCTGGTGACTAGTACACAGGTTATTGTCAAAATATGTGCTGCAAAAGCCAAACGATATGATGCTTTAGTATGAGTATAAACGACCTTATTCGAACGCGGAACGCCTAAGCCAACATTTGCGAATATGATAATTGACATCACTGTTGGAGATTAGAATATAAAACCCACTCATCCGATGCACTTCATTTTGCGCTATTGACATTACAGTCGACATTCACAAAGGAGGCAAATGGCGAAGCTAAATCGAACACGACCACGCCAACTTATTTTCTCTGCGGACTACACTCTGCTTCGCAACTGTAGTTGTACAAAATGGAACTTTCAAAAATGTATCCGAAATTTCAGAATTTCAATAAAATCACGTAAATATATGTTCATTACAATCTCCAACGATAGTAAACCTCCATCTTCTATCGCAAGGCATCAGCAAAAAATCAAACCAAACCAAAACCAAAAAACAAGTTGAATGGCTCAGAATTGCTGTAAATCGAATTCAATTTCGTAGTAAGTTAGTTGTTCGTTCCTTACTAGTTAGAGAGCTAGAAGTAGTTATTAGTGCGGATACAGTTTATAATTCCGAACGTTGAAAGTTAAAAGAAGTAAGCTTAAGGTAAATAAATACATCAGGTGTTCTTGTTAGTTTATGACATCGTAGAATCGACAGTCATAAATTGTAACGAATTTTAAAAGTGCGAAAAAGGTGTTATTTCTCCACTTTAACGCCAAAGTCAGACTTGCATTAGGCAAGGCATAATCCCCAGAGCCCTGATAAACGATCTCCTGCTTGGGTACTACGTCGGCGATCTTCTGGTTTTGATACCTCGCCATGCATATTCTAGTCTTCTGTGATTGTTTATTCAAATAAACGAGGATAGAGGCATTAACAGGAAGATTGCTTGAATTGGAACTCAGAAACTTCAACCGGAATGCCATAAGAGATTTTTAAATCAATTGGCATCTGCGAACCCCTACGCAACCTTACTCTAGAACTTTTATTAAAAGAACAGCATTTCAGCCGAGAACAAGGCTATTTAACTCGGTTTTATGCTCAGGACCATTGAATTAAACGAAGTTTCGTGCAGTGCAAATGTGTTGGCATTTTATCTAAAGACAGGCTTGTGATTGAGTCTGCTCAAATAGGCATAGGTACAATGTAAAAACATACGAAAATATTTGTATGAGACGTCTCCTGTTAGATTTACAAGGGTTCTCTCGACAACGTCTGTCTGTTAGATAAGGTAAAACATCCCTACTTAACGTACTGACGAGTGTTAAACTCAGCTGCGGATCATTTTGCGGTTGGTGGTTGGTTAAAAACGCTACATGTTTATTAATTATCTTCTGTTACCGAATGCTTCTTAATGAAGCCGGAGATTCAGACTCAGTAAAACATGTGAATAAAACATGGCGATAGTACTCCAAAAAGTTACGTTGTTTGGCGATATCACTTCCATAACCAATACCAGATATTCCTGACTCAGTCACTTAAAAGTTCTCAGCAGTTTTAAAATTTCTCTTGGCAGATGGTAAATGATTTCATATTTTTAGTTTTAAGACGTATTTATTTCAAACTTCTGCCACTGTCACTTTTGATGACGAATGAATTTTTAAAACGTTCAAACCAACCCTGACAGAAATCTACTTAAAGAAGCAACATCTATAGTTATACTAGAAGCAGCACCATTGCGTCCCAGAATGCCAGTTTTCTGATTTTACGTTAGCCTATTTCCATGAAACATTTCTATATTTTGTGAATGTTCTTAAGATAAAAGATGTCCTTTTTCTAAATTATAACTTGAAGTTAATGTCTTTTGTCTCGAAGGTGAAGTATTGTATTCCCGAATGGGATCGATGCTATCTAAATTCGAATATTCAAATGCTATACCAAGGCTCAAAAATAGCACAACTGAAATGTGCGAAAAGGCCACGTCGATCGATTGAACATTACGAAATACCGTAACGTTTCATCACAAAAAAATGAAGAATCAATCTCTCGTGCATGCAAATACAATACTTTATCAACTTTGAAAATGTCATAAAATGGCGCACGGTCACAATCCCAAATCGCATCCGAAAGTCAGTAGAATCAGGGTTTGAAGTAGATCCGTTGCCATTTCATAAAACCGGCTTAATTAAGAGGCGTTTGCAGTTGTATATGTGCACACTCTTTGAAAGCGAGTATGTTTTGCGTAAAAACTCATTAAGGACAATGAAATATAACCAATATAAGTCGTAGCGGTCTAAGCAATAACAGATTACTCTTATGTGATAGCCTATGTTTGGTTCATTACACAATAAGTCATCCAGTTTGATTGCACGCTAATATGATTAATATTCTGCCATCAATGTAAAATAATTTTAACAAACAATAAGCTCAAGCAATATTTTTTGAGTTTCGACAACCTGGCTCTCTCTGAGGTCCACCCTACTTACTGCCAGTATCATGGTCATCTATGGTTGCTGTGAACCACATAAGTTAAAAATCCTACAACGCCCTCGAAATAAACGAGATGAACTCGTTTAAAAAATAAAAAGGTTTATTCCTTAACCCGAAGTGAAAACCTAGTAAGATACAGACGACAATGACGGCGACAGAAAAATATACGCTGTAAAATCTCCTATCTTAGAGAAAAATTATCCTCAGAAAAGAGCGTGATTGAACGGCGCAGATAATATCGCAAAAGGACAATATTTTGAATAATGCTAGGAGGAAGCTTGTATGAATAACATTTTAATGCAGAATTAATTCATCCAATCATTAGAAGCACTTCCGTGTTACATCATAATACGTCGAATTTCATCCCCATAAGCTATAATGTCTGGTTCAAGAATAGATACAAATTATAAACTAATGCATTGATTGTGGTCGATAAAAGAATAATTTCTTATCAGCACTAATCTGCTAATCATCCTCGAATCCAACGCAACCTACTATTTTAGTATTAGAACCTTTCTTGTATTCATAGCAAAAAAGAGTCTCCAGGCATCTAAAGCTGCTAAACCTTCGACTATATGCCTAATTTAACAACAAAAGGTAAATAAAAGGCACAGTCGTGGTATTTGGAGAGTGGTAAATTTGATACTTAAGACAAGTCTTAGGACAAATATAATTAATTGAGCATGAGTAATACGAAAACGTTCCCAAATTAATCTCATTAGCTACATAGTTTTAGTAATAAAAACGTGCTCTGTGAGACACAAATGAATTTTTAATAAAGTTTGATGTAGTAATCTTTTCAAATATTTTGTTTTTGAGATCAACAACATATTTTTTTAAAAAAAAAACTATTTTTCAGTAGTTATTTGGCTGTATGAAACAGGTATGCTTTTTACCTCAGCCAAACAGTTCCTGCTAAGAAGCCGTAAGTTTCACTGAAAAACGCTCTTCGAAATTCACAGGAGGAAACAACAAATTTAAGGAACTGATACAGTATGCAGGGGTTAGACAAATACGAACGCTGCGGTGATTATTACATCAATAGCGTTTTGGTTCATTCAAACGCATTTTGCAAGCTGTATAAGTCTACACATTTATGCTGAATTTCGGATTCCAATTTATATTCTTAGTAAAATTAACCATTGCTGTTACTTAAATTGCTTGTTTTTCAAAAACATGTCTGTAAAAAGTGTTGCTCTATGGACGCAATCAAAGTTTTAGTGCTTCTACAACAGTATCATTATGGTTAAGTTGACACAAGCCGGTCACGTTACTTCCTAGGCTTGGTTTAACAAAAATGGTAAGGAAATTACAGTAAGGACAGTAAGAAGACTCGAAGCCAGTCCCTGCTTCCTGTTTCGCGTTAACTCTAACCCAAATCTCCCACGAATTACCGCTCTCACTCCGGTAGATCGACCCTATGCCACTCGAAATTCCTCCATGATCATTACACTACCCAGTAGCTCCACAACTAACCGGTCTCAGTTTTTTGCTTTTAAATATGCTTTTATATGGGATAATATTCCACTGCAAATTAGGTTGTCGCCTACATTAGCTATTTTCAAAACCAATGTACGCACACATTGAACTTCGGAAGATATAAAGTCCTTATTGTCTGTTTCCTTCCCAAACTCGCAACTTTTGGATTTTGAAAAGGGTCCTCCTGGTATTTAGAGGCAACTCCCTTGATATTATATTGGTCATTTATTATATTTCCATCATCTTCTGTAGAGTCAATCTTTGCATTCACTTTTTATTCCCCTCCTTTTAAACTAGCATTGCCGACTCTTGACAACCTTGATACTTTCCTCCGAATTTGCAACCCTGACGATAGTCTCCAGGTTCTATTGATGATCGAGGTGGGTTTTGATGGTTTTGCCTCTTTGGTGATGGACTATGCAGTCAGCAAGGTCGAATCTCGATGATGAACTCGTGACCTCTACTGCCCCTCTTCGTTTCGACCATGTTGTCTACGATGACATCGCCAACTCTTGAAAACCTTGATACTTTCCTCCGATTTTGCAACCCCGACGATGGTATCCAGGTTCATTTGATGACCAAGGCGGGTTCTGATAGTTTTGTCTCTTTGATTGGTGGACTATGCAGTCGGCAAGGTCATATCTCGATGATGATCTCATGACCTCTTCTGTCCCCTCTTCGTTTTGACCCTGGTTTCCACGATAAGTTCGTCCTCTCTCACCTCCACTGGTGGTTACAAACAGTGGCTCTGACTGCTATATTATCTCTCACACGACAAGGAGCGTTCCGAACCCTCATACGTTGTCAACAACATCACAGTACTATCCCATTGCATCTAGCTATTAATTTTTTAGCGAAGCAGTTTTTTTCTCCTAATTTTTTTTAATTGTCGGCTGGCCGAACTCCGCCTCCGATTTAACCGTAGGAGTTTTTTTACTGCTTCTTTTCTAGTTCATCGTTTATGTTAAATATTGTTTACTATTGTTTTAAAAATGGCAAATCGTTCTGAATTGGACATGCCGACCATATTGTTCATTTCTGCTGTTAATATGGCTGCTCACATAGTGCAGTAATTATCTAATTTGTATTTATTTATACCGTGATACTAATTTTTAAATGACGGGGCTCTCTGGGCCTTAAATATACAATTTATTTATTTATTTATCTGCTACCCAATCTGTGTTGTAATGTCGTGGCTAATCAAATCTAGACATCGGAATCAGAAAACCGAAATGTTTATAGATAAACTGCAGCAAAAGACTAATAACGCAACTCATTTATAACACTGGATGAAATTTTGTCTTCGCAGACTACCAACAGAAATACGTAAAGGGGCAAAATCTTTTTCTGAGAATGCAAGAAACGGGATACAAGCTCTAAAATATACATCTAAACTGAATTAACCTTTTAAGGCTATGTATAAGTCATCCTTCCAGCACATGGCCTCTTCGATAGAGGGGGCTCAGAGGGGGCAAGAAGAGGCCTTGCCCCATCGACTTTTATAGCTATATTGACCATATGGTCAGGTTTGTTTCAAAGACTTGAGAAGGTGTCAGTGTTCGAAGTTAAACTCAAAGAAGCAGTATTTTCTAGATAAAATAGTGTTTAAGCGTAGTTAGTGGGGAATGTGATGAACTGATAACGGATGCGTTGTTTAAAGTTATTCATTTTTAGGGCATTTATCTGCCAAGCGTGTGCCGAGCCTTTCTGTGTGACTTTTAAGATTAACTTATTGGTTGCAAAGTAGCTTATACTGAGGTAGCTAATCCAGTGGCCTGGAGTTGTTAAGTTGTGTCTGTAAATTTCATGTAAAGATACTTTTGCTCGAGGTATATGCAAAACATTAACATTTATTTTGGCACTTATTTGAATGCAAAATATGCCCTGATGTCCTTTATCTATCGTGTTCTGTTGTCCATGAAAATTAACCATGAAGCGAAATATTACGAAATCAAGCGAAGTACCGTGTATAAGCGGATATGGCGTACAAATCGGGCGTATTATGCTACGACGGTAGTAGCAGATGGTCGTTTGCCATCTTCGTCATCGGTGTTATACCCTCACCGGAGCCTCAAATGCCAGAAGTTTTTTCCGAAATTTCAACTGGTTAGCTTTCAGGCACTGTTAGTGTGAGTTTGAGTGCAGAATGTATAGGGTTGATGGAACACGCGAGCGCAGTAAAAGGCTGATGCTTCCTCGTGGATTTGCAGTACGCTTGCCTGAAAACGAGCCTGCCGCTAGCAACTGTTAAAGCTTCGTTGGATATGCTCCGACCTTACCATTCAGAAGTTCTAAAGGACCCAAGAACGCTACTGCGTACTCCACGTACTTGCAGTACTAAGATCCTGAAGAACGGGAGCTTTGCCCACCTGGGCCATGGCTGTCCCAGCCAAGGCTATCCAGTTGATCTTTCGTCTGCCTCTGTGCACAGAGACTTAACCTCTTGACGTCTTTGGCTGCCCGCTCCATGCAGTTTTCACTGATAGGTCATAACTTTTCTTTCATGACTGCAGACGCCATTCGCAAAATAACAGCTCCAACAAGTGTTCTGCAGATTTTATTAGCAGAACTGCTATTGGCTGGTTCCACGGGGCAAAAGACAGTTACGGTGGGAGAAAAACCGCTAGGAGGCAACTGAGACGGTAAAAATATTCCATTAAATTAATCCAGCATACATTTTCGGCTTCCGGAATGTCCCACCAGTGGCACAATTTGCACACCACTATCTGCGTCCGAAGACATGGTTATTCTCTCAATGTCTTTACAGTTAACAGATTTAAGGTTGAACGATTTTCATAATATGTAACCCACGATAAGCGATGAGCCGTTCAGGGTGATTTAATTCAGTTTGTTACTTCTACTGCTATTCTGACAGTAGGTAGTGTTTTAATGACATGTTAACATAAAGGATGTATTCTGGGCACACACAGCCATTGTATGGGATATTATTCCTGACTTTCGTGTTGGTGCTTGGTGAACGTCACTACTGAAGAAGTACGTATTTTAACCCTGCCTTTGGTGTTGGTGACTGTTGTTCGTGATTAATGAAGTAGTATGTATTTTAATCCTTTCTTTGGTGTTGGTGATTGGTGAACGTGACTACTAAAGTAGTATGTATTTTATTCCTGACTTTGGTGTTGGTGAAATGTGAGCGTCACTACTGAAGTATTCTGTATTTTATTCCTCGCTTTGGTGTTGGTGTCACTACTGAAGTAGTAGGCACTTTATTCCTGACTTTGGTGTCACCTGACTTTGGTGTCACTACTGAAGTAGTAGGCATTTTATTCCTGACTTTGGTGCTGGTGATTCATGAACGTGTTTTTTCAAATAGTATGTATTTTAATCCTGACCTTGGTGTTGGTGATTGGTGAACGTGACTACTGAAGTGGTAGGTTTTTTAGACATGACTTCGGTGTTGGTGATTTGTAACTCTTTTCATAACGTTCATCTAGCCTGGCACGTTTCGGTAACCAACATACTTATTTGTGATTTAGGAACCACCTTTGGATAATGGCTGCAATGTCAACTGACTATGACAAGCTTTTCCTACAATAGTAAATATTATTTATCTTTTTTATGATAAAATACGTCTCAACTTTCATCTGCACATGTCCTATGTCATGACTGATGGGTACAGCGCAGGAATGATTTGAATTGATCCATACGCAAGACCTATTAATTGTATAACATTGGGCCATTTATAGGGTCAAAATTAGGGCTGCATCAATATTGGCGGACTATCAGGGAAAGCAATGTGTCCTGGGAATTTGATAAACAGTAAATTGGACTGCAACTGCGAGGAAATCTTGGGATCCCGCTGTGCATTTTTTGTGTGAAGGGGCCTAAGTGGGTCACACCATCGACTTTTTCCTTCCGGCCCCGCCGTTTCGCCCCCTTCAGCCCCCTCAACACCCCACCTGGCTGCTTGGGCCCAAGGGGCCAGAGTGGGCTGGTACTGGTATGGCGGATAAGAGTGAACACATCTTATTAAGCAAAAGTAATTTACAGCTAAATTTACATATTTTTTACAATATTAAGTAAATTATTAGCTACTCTGCAGATTTTCATGCAGAATACAGTCGCATCTTAAATAGCGATCTTCTGGAGACCGCATTTTGTACATATTTTTAGTCTGTTCCTGTTCCCAAGGCATGTGTAGGAAGAGGCCTGCTTTACAAATTTCTTCCTACGAGTTTTCAAAGGTAGTAAATTGTTCTTTCAGATGTTTTATTATTATTATTTTATTTATTGCCAGTTTACAGGCAAGGTCAAAAGGGATATATACAGTAAGGGGTCCAGCTGACAGTGAAAAAAAACTCCTGGTCGTTCTTTAAGGTATTTTTAGGAGAAAAAACTGCAGCTTGTTGAACAGAGTGTTGGGAGTGCTTTAACAAAATACCCTAGCATTTTTCGAAATTCTACCATTTACCTGCCGCTGTCTGCATGACAGTTTAAACCTTTTTAAGAGTGGGAGTCAGTGTACAAATTTGAAAGGACCTTGCATTTTTCTAGGTAGATTTAACTGACTTAAAAGTAAATCAAATGGTTTATGATACTGAAACGGAAGCGCAGCAGTTTTTTTCTCCTGTGTACCGTAAATTTAGGAAAAACAATAATAAAGATTTACCCCCAGGTGTATTTGTTCACTGCTGGCCTGATCCCCTCTGCATATTTCGTCTGATATTGCCTGTAGACCAGCATTAAATATTATTATTATTACTATTACTATTATTATTATTAGAAACCACACCAGTGCAAACTATCCGACAAAGGTACGGATAGATATTGTATGGAGCATTTGATAATTTTGTTGTGTGAAATTTGGGAACCGCTTTTGAATAAGAAAGTGTCCCTTTTGTCTTTTTCGCACCCTTTCTTTTAACTCTGAGGATCCCAATCGCCGATAAAATTACGGCCAAAGCGGCTCAGATTTGCGGCTTTATTTCTTATAATTTCTACCTTCCTAAAATTAAATAAAAACTTTATCGGATGTTTGTACTTCCCATTCTTGAAATTTTGCTGTCCTTTCGTCGGATTAATGAACGAATCTTGCCGTTCAAACATTTAAAATCTTCAAAGACATTTCACAAAAAAACTCCTATTGCCGACTCTTTCAACTACATCCTACTCAACAAGATGCCAGCTAACGAAGCTAAAATTTCTTTGGGTCAGGAGACTTGAAGCAGGCTTTTGTCTCCTTTTCCGACTAATTAATGGTTTAACTCTCTCCAAGCTTTCTGTCATTGCCCCCGTTAGTCATCGCAATGTCTTTTTATTTCTTCCATAAGCTCGCAAAGTTAAGTATCGACGGTTCTTTTCGGTAAACGCCATGGCCATGTGGAATAAACTTCCGCATAATATAAAAGTCCAACGGAGTTATTCTTTGTTTAAGATTACCATTACTAGTTTTTTGCATTCAGAACATTTTCCAAGAATTCTGGGCGCCGACACGGTAGAATCTGTTTTCCTGTTCGACGGAGTGCGCGGCATCTGAACTCGATCCCAGGTGTTACCTTGAGGGATACGGCACCGTCTCTGCAGCCTGCACCCGTTGACTTCTTCGGCAGACAGTGAGCGACCGTACACGGATGCTTTCTTGCCTGAGGCAGAATCCCGGTTCCTAGCAAAGACAGAGAGACTGCATACAGACTGCAATTGTGTTAGCCCTTCCCTGATCTGAATTTCTATCATCCTTACAGGCGGCAGTTTTTTCTCCTGAATAACATGAAAATAGGAAAAACACTTATAATGATATATATTCAGGAGTTTTTTTCACTGCCAGCCTCTACCCACTGAATATTTTATCTGACAATGCCTGTAAATCGGCATTAAATACAAATATTATTATTATTATTATTATTATTATTATTATTAAAACCTAAGAAATTCTACACTAATTATACCTCCCCCTGCATCCTCCACTTGAAAACGCTCTCTCTTCTTTGCTTCTAGGTATAGTTTTCTTTATAATAACTTGCCAATTGAAATAAGGTCGTTAACTAGTCTATCTGCATTCAAGCGAAGACTGCACATTTATCTTAACACTGATTATATTAAACTTTTATTTTCTTCATCTTTTCCCAGTAGCTTTCCCCATGACTCGGATAAAGGACCATCGTAAATTTAAGTGACTCTCTTGAAACTATATTTTCCCTACCTCGAGTCGCCCATGAACTATGATGTCCCCTTATATCACCAGTCATCCAAACGATGACGTCATTCGGACGTACACATTCGGTGATCCACAGTCTAAAATGCTGCCGTTTCTTTGGATACTAACCATCATCAGAATTCAATTCTGGATCCTAAGATGCTGAGGACTACAGTTCATTGACACATTTTCGTGAGATTTTGTTTCATACGCCTAAGTGATCAAGAACGCATCATCTCGGCGTTTCATTATCTCCTTTCGAAGTGCTAGTGCAGTATAACCCTTCTCTACCACCTAACCATTTTTTCCTAAGCAGTTTTTTTTCTCCTACCTTCTTTTAAAAAATGATGGCCTATTGAACTCTGCCTTCATTTATAAGGTAGGAGTTTTATTTCACTGCCTATTTTTTTCTAGTTCAGCATTTATTTCAAAACATCGCTAACTGTTGACATAGCAGGACAAGTTATGTATTTGTACCTTTTATCTGCACTCATTGTCATAACTTTATTTCGTTTCTAATGTTTGTTTAGACAGTGCCTTGCCGGTGCTAACCAAATATAAATTCTAAATAAATTCTAAATTCTAGATAGGAGAGTTAATTTAAGGTGTTTAAAATCTCCAAAGACCGCAGGTTTTAAAAAATCAAAGCAGACTAACTTTTTAAGTAAAATGATTTTTTAATTTTGGGAATCTCTAAATGGAAACCGCAGTGAATTTCCATGACTGGTTCACCCGGCACAGATGCATGCGTGAAAAAATCCACATCTCTTAACTTTTACATTAGATGCTCATTTCTAGCAAGATTCATAGGTCGTCCATTCAAGGAAGACATGTTATTTACCTTTGAAATTAGTCACTCTAATTTACAGTTTAAGAAGCAACACCATTAAGAGTGCGAAGTCAAATTCCATCTGTATGGTATGATTTCGTCCGTTGGAAAAAGGGCAAGTGCGAAGATTGACTCATGGAGTTTGGGCCTTGAAAATTAAGGTCACGTGTGATCGGCATAGGGAGTATCGGACATTAAATGACGCCAACGCATCCAACTCTGTTGCTCAAGTCTTCCATGTTCGGTCATCGGCTCAGCGTCTGAATGTCACTCCGCCTTTACTCGACTGTAACAAAAATTTCGTTACGGAGGATTTGGGCAAAGCAGAATCGTTTATTATTTTTTCCCAAACATTTAACCATTGAAACAAGCCTCACTCCATCAATCCCTCTACTGTCAAATTCGAAATCACATCTAACAACCATTAAACTCTCACCTTCAAGTATTCAACAAGAAATAGCTAACCTAAAAAATTCACATTCGTTTGGAAATGATAACCTTCCAACCTCAGTTAATAAACAGTAAGGAGCTTTCCTCAGTATTTCTCAAAAACGGATTTTTCCCCGATTATTGGAAAACTTCTATTATAATTCCAGATTTTAAATCTGTTTCCCGGAATTTTGCATAAGTAATCAAATTAAAAGTTGCCTATCGATATAAACCGGTTGATCGCAACATCGTGCTTGAGCTCTTAAAACGGATCTTCAGGCCTTTGCTCAGTGGTGTCGCACATGGCGCCTCTCACTTTCTTGGCAAAAGTGCTCCGTGATGGTTATTGGCGACAACCATCAGCCCCACCTAAGCATAGACGGTCACGATCTAAACGTGCCCCGACTTATAAAGGATCTGGGCATATCATACTCTAGTTGTCTTAATCTGTCAGAGCACTGCGCCCTGATTGTCTCGAAAGCACGCCAAACTACTGGGTTTATTCTCAGAAATTTCAAAACCGTCAAAATTAGAATCAGCCTCTATAAAATGTATGTCAGGCCTAGTCTGGAATATTGCTCGTTTCTATTTAGTCTTCTGCACGCTAGTGAACGAAAGAAGATAGAATCAGTCTAGCACTTCTTTACAAAAAGAGTTTTCTATTCAGATCACCGAAACCTGTCCTATCACCAACGCTGTGAGCTTACAAGCCTTGACCCGCTGGGGCTTCGCAGATTACAGAAGGGACTATTTTTTTACTGTTTAAACTACTAAACAGTCGTACATTTAACCCCTTATATCTCTGAGGCACCTTGACCACTCTCGGCGCACCAGTCATCGAGATGTATTTTTTATTTCTTCCTTTGGCACGCACAGTTAGATACCGACAGTTTTTCAGTAAACGCTATAGCAATCTGGAATAAGTTACCTAGAAGTATCAAAATTCAGCAAAGCTATCCCTTGTTTACGCGAACTGTCACTAGTTTTCTACATTCAGGACACCTTCCAAAACTTTTGGGTGCTGACTCTGTTGAAGCTCTCTTCGGTTTTGATGGCGTTCATGGACTCTGAATCCTGTGCCGGTCTTCATGCTGAGGGCAATAGTACTGGCTCTGCAGACCTCAATCGGCTTATTTCTCAGTCGACAGCGAACAGCCGCTCGCCAAAATACCTGCTGGTGCAGAATATCGGACCCGTAACACTGAATGGAGAGGTTCTTCACCGGGCACCTGTGTTAACGCGTCCTTGTCCGGAACTTTAATTACTCAATAAGCTGCAGTTTTTTCTCCTGAAAACACCTGAAACAACGATCAGGAGTTTTTTTCACTGTCAGCTTGACCCTCTACTGTATATTTTTTGACCTTGCCTGTAAACTGGCAATAAATAAATGAAATAAAAAAAAAATTCCAAACGCAGTTCATTTCAGTTCATTTCAGTATATATGAGGAAAATAGGCTTAAGATTTTGAACTTCCTATTTGTTACAAAAAATCGAAAGAATTAAAAGTAATGTAAAGAATTAATAGTCAAGTGAATGCAGGCAGATTTACGTAGTAAACTGGAATTGTTAACGTAAATTATTCACATAGTCTTTGGGGTGCTGCAACATATGTACGTCAAGCCGATGCTTGCATGTTTTTACAAACTGGGACAGTAAAATCGCCTCAGAAAGATTATTCCATGGTTCCGTGAGATGGTTGGTGAAAAAAAATTCCTCACATCCAAATTTCCTTGGGGCACAGGTAGTTTGACTGGATGACCTCGGAGATTATTCGTAGTGGCAAGTTGAAAAACGTCATCACACAGGAGGGCGCAATCCAAGCCACATATGATAGGGCAGGTTTGTATCAAGTCTCTGCTCAACTGCCTTTAACTCATAGGAAGGAGCTTCAGGCTTTTTAGGCGAATCTCATATGGCAGTTCACCCTAATCTCTTATTAATTTTGTGGCTTGTCACTGGACCCGTTTGAGCAGGTTGTAGTCCTGCTTGGTCCACGGTCGCCAGGCTTCGATAGTATTTTCAAGATGTGGCCTTACAAACGTACCAAAGACTTAGAAAAACAGCCTTTGTCGAACACTTTAAATGCCCACTTGAAAGTGTACAACGTTGAATTGGTGGATTAAGCTGCCTTGCAACGTGGCGTAGAAAGCTTCAGGTTGTCTGTCATTCAAACGCCGAGATCATTCTGTGTTTCTGCCTCTTGGAGTGACATAGCTTTCAGATAGTTACGTCGCATATCATTTACCTGATTTCGATTTCCCAGACGTAGCAGGGTGCATTTGTTTGAGTTGAAGGACAAGAGCCACCTGCGGGACCACTCGTCCAATCGACAAAGATTATCTTGGAAATCGTCTCCATCGGCAGCACTGTGGATGACTTTCCAGATTTTTATATCGTCCACAAACATAGCAAATTCACAGTCCAATTCTTATACACAATCAATAATGAACAAGAGAAATAGGATCGTTCCGAGCACTGAACGCTGTGGGATTCCACTCTCGGTGACTGGTCATCACTACTACAGACAAATGATCATTACGAAGAGAGGTTAGCAGATTTAGAAAAGACATATGGCAGGTTTCACAATAGTGGTGCAGGTAATAGCCACGTTTAGAGTATCGGCTATTGGAGGCAAAATTCTTAAAGGGTTGGATCATTTATTGTTGGTCATTTTCAAGTGGTCTGTGTAGGCGGAGCGCGATAAAATTGCATTATTGATTGTGTATAAGAATTGGACTGTAAATTTGCTATGTTTGCAGACGATATAAAAATCTGGAAAGTCATCCACAGTACTGCCGATGGAGACTATTTACAAGATAATCTTTGTCGATTGGACGAGTAGTCCCGCAGGTGGCTCTTGTCCTTCAACTCAAACAAATGCACCCTGCTACGTCTGGGAAATCGAAATCAGGTCACTGATATGCGACGTAACTATCTGAATGCTATGCCACCCCAAGAAGCAGAAACACAGAATGATCTCGGCGTTTGAATGACAGACATAAGTCACTTTAAGTCACTTTATTGAGGGAAGTAGGCTTTCGACCTTGAGCTCCCTATTCAAATGCAAAAATGTCAATAGTACAAACGTTTACAGTGATATATCTGACAAATAATAATAATAATAATAATAATAGTTGTATTTAATACCGGTTTACAGGCATTGTCAGATGAAATATTCAGTGGGTAGAGGCTGGCAGTGAAAAAAACTCCTGAATATATATCATTATAAGTGTTTTTCCTATTTTCATGTTATTCAGGAGAAAAAACTGCCGCCTGTAAGGATGATAGCAATTCAGATCAGGGAAAGGGCTAACACAATTGCAGTCTGTATGCAGTCTCTCTGTCTTTGCTAGGAACCGGGATTCTGCTTCAGGCAAGAAAGCATCCGTGTACGGTCGCTCACTGTCTACCGAAGAAGTCAACGGGTGCAGGCTGCAGAGACGGTGCCGTATCCCTCAAGGTAACACCTGGGATCGAGTTCAGATGCCGCGCACTCCGTCGAACAGGAAAACAGATTCTACCGTGTCGGCGCCCAGAATTCTTGGAAACTGTTCTGAATGCAAAACAACTAGTAATGGTAATCTTAAACAAAGAATAACTCCGTTGGACTTTTTTATATTATGGGGAAGTTTATTCCACATGGCCATGGCGTTTACCGAAAAGAACCGTCGATTCTTAACTGTGCGAGCTAATGGAAGAAATAAAAAGACATTTCGATGACTGCTTCGCCGAGGATGGTCGAGCTGCCTCACAGTGATAAGGGGATTAAATGTACGATTATTCAAAAGCTTAAACAGCAAAAAAGTCCCTTCTGCACTCGACGAAACCATAAGGGATCAA
>WEDG01000851.1:0-21891 GCA_017591395.1 Schistocephalus solidus | reverse complement strand
TATCAAATCTTATATTGCAGTACTCCTTCAGCGAGAACTCGATATAAACGCACATGTAGTCACTCTATGATACAACTATGGCCAGTTGCCCCCAGTATACAATTATTTTTTTAATACTTCGAATCGACTACGGATGTTATGGCCTAGTCTCTTTGAGTGATTCTGGGATACACCTATTTGGCATCCATGTGTACCCGACGGCAAGGAACAGGGGCTGATAATTATTATTATTATAAAGGTCCCCATCCTGGATGTTAACCTTTAAATTTTGCCGACCGGATGGATAGTCGAAATAAACTCCAACTGCATCGTAGTCTGTAAACGATAAACCTGCGTCCCCAGATGGGTAAAATACTATGATTTGAATTAATATTTCTTCAGCTTCGACGGTGACTGATCCCTCCGATGGTGTTGTTCCAATGAGAAGCCTATTTTTAGAAGTTAACATTCAATCTGATGTGACAAGTATGCTGTTCCGCTGACCACGCAGCTGTGCTAATCTACGCAGTGCTTACTACGGTGGCTGCGATAGCCTCCTAGGCATACGCTTAAATTTACTGAGGTAAAGTTAGCAAGGAAGGGAAAAAAACCTGCAAGCGGACTATGGCGTAGAACGTCCTCCGGTATGTGAACGATGCCGGAAAAATTTGCACACTATTTTCAGCCTTGCTATATAAAGCCAATATCTCTCAATAGACATAGGCAGTAAGCACGTATTGTTTGCTACCTGCTATCCGCACGACTGCGGCAGAGTGTAAAGTGTAGTACTATAAACAGTAGCAGACAATGTCTCCCATATGTTTCCGTGATTTCCGTTGAGCAAATATGGAAAAATTACTGAAACATCTAAATTCCCACTACTTGACTGTCTTCTTACTATGCTTGAATGTGAAGGTTTGTGCTGATACCCTGTACCTCGTGCCACATCCATGCATT
Organism: Schistocephalus solidus; assembly: GCA_017591395.1. Lineage (NCBI taxonomy): Eukaryota > Metazoa > Platyhelminthes > Cestoda > Diphyllobothriidea > Diphyllobothriidae > Schistocephalus > Schistocephalus solidus. Next base: position 20,955 of record WEDG01000851.1, on the reverse strand, counting down.
TCTCGTTTTCTTCCCCTTAACTTATTACTAAATGTCAAGGATGAAGTCATCATCCTTTTTAATTCCGTCGTAGATTACGTAGACTCTCACGTCGTTTTCATCTACAGAACGACACTTCTGTCCCTCCTTTTATCCAAATAATCTTTGAACAGGCTCAGAAGCTGTCTGAAGAAAAAAAACAGCTAGCCGATTAGGTCAAATTTGCCCAAAACCCTTCTTTAAATGTTGCGAAGCTCTCTTCACGCACAGTAAAAGGTCAGAGAAAAACGTAGCACCCCATACTTCGAGATGCCTTAAGAAACCCTATAACTGGCGTAAGTTGACGGCTGATAGCTTCAATGCTTTCTTGTCCAGACATTTTAGTGAAAATCCGGTCGTTTCATTTCCGCCAATCCGGGGTTGGACATGTACCGTTCTGGAAACCATAAATTTTACCTTCTGTTACGTGACCATAGCCATTCGGCATTTTTATCAATCTTACAGCCCTGGACCAGATGGTGTCCCATTCAGCGTTCTAAAGGCTAGTGCAAATGATATATTTCCGTCCCGTCTGGGTAAGATATGTCATCTTGCTCTTGAAAGCGAAACCTTCCCTATTTTATGGAAAGAATCACACATTATCCCTATACCTAAACAAGGCTGATCTACGTCATTTGAAGACTTTAGGCCAATAAGTACACTTCCTGCAGCGTTGAAGATCTTGGAGACCTTGGGCAAAGACAAGATGATGCGTCACCTAACAGAGAATAATCTACTTAATGCGGCTCAGCATGGGTTCCTCGAAAAAAGATCTTTTGACACCTGCCAGCTCTCTTTCTTGAATCATGTGCTACAATCTAAAGACAGTGATTTTGCACTTTACACCGTTTATTTCGATTTCACTAAGGCTTCTGACCATACTGATCATGATATCCTCTTGCTGAAACTTGCCTCCTTCGGCATAGATAGCAAACTCCTGAACTTAAAATCCTCCTATTTGGATGTTCGCACACAACGAGTTAAAATTTTCAATATAATATCCAACGCCACAAATGTGAGAAGTTGAGATATTCATGGTAGCGTGCTTGGTCCACTCCTATTTTGCCTTTTGTTACTGATGTTCGTAATTTTTTCAGTATTGTAGGCCTTTTATGTACGCTGACGATTTAAAAGTGGCCTATCGATATAAACCAGCCGATCACAACATCGTGCTTGAGCTCTAAAAGGATCTTCAGGCCTTCGCTCAGCTCTATTGCACATGGTGCCTTTCCGTTTCTTGGCACAAGGGTTCCGTTATGGTTGTCGGCGACAACCATCAGCCTCAGTTAAGCATAGTCGGTCACGACATAATTGTGCTCGGAGTTAATAAGGATCTGGGCATATCCTATTCTGGTGGTCTTTAATCTGTCAGAGCACTGTGCACCAATTGTCTCGAAATCACTCCAAACCACTGGGTTTATTCTTAGACATTTTAAAACCATTACTGTTAGAACCAGCCTGTATAAAATGTATGTCAGACCTAGTCTGGAATACTGCTCGTTTCTATTTAGCCTTCTGCACGCTAGTGAATGGAAGAAGATAAAATCGGTCCAGCATTTCTTTACTAAAAGAGTTTTCTATTCCGAATACCGAAACCTGTACTACAAAATACTCTGTTAGCTTACTGACCTCGACCCGTTGTGGCTTGGTAGAGTACAGAAGGGACTATTTTACTTTTTTAAATTTTCAACAGTCGCACCTTTAATCCCCTTGCTACTCTGGGGCAGCTCGACCCTTCTCGGCGCACCAGTCATCCAGATGTTTTTTATTTATTCCGCTGTCACACACAGTTAGATACCGCCGGTATTTTTCCGTAAACTCTATAGCAATCTGGAATACGCTACCCAGAAGTATCAATATTCAGCAAAGCCTTCCTTTGTTTAAGATAGCTGTCGATAGTTTTGCACATTCAGGACACCACTCATGAATTTTGGGTGCTGACCCGGTGGAATCCCTCTTCCGGTCGGATGGCGTTCGCGGACTCTGAATCCTGTGCCAGCCTTCATACTGAGGGCCATATTGTTGGCTCTGCAGTCATTAGTCGGCTAATTCCTCAGGCGACAGCGAGCAACCTTTACGGTGCAGAATACTGGATCCATAACGTGAAGGAGAACGACTACACCGTGCACCTATGTCAACTCTTCCCCGTCCCGAACTCTAGTCATTCAATTTGCATTAGTTTTTTCTCCTGAAAACACTTTAAAGAACGATCACTAATATTTTCCTATCAGTTCGAGCATTTATTTTATATCTCTTTTGACCTTGCCTGTAAACTGGCAATAAATAAATTAATATTTCTGAGATCGAAACCCTTAGAGGAGTACGGAACCACTGTAACGCAAAACCTGTCGCAGTTCCGTTCCCTTACATGTGTCTAGCTCACCAAGTGGCCTTTTCTCCCTGCAAAAAGTACAGCAGCGGGTAAAACTTAAGAGATCTTAATGTCTTATTAACCGCAGTCAATGCTGCAGTGGACACCTCTGAGACACTTTTCATGGCACCTTGGTGAACTAAAGGCAGAGGAGCGAGAGGAGCAGGACTAATCATTCCAACGTTATAAGCTCGCAGTGGTCAAATGCCTTTGTGATGATAGTCATTGGGAGCAGACGAAAAATCCTCCTCCGTAATCGCACTCTCAGAAAAACCGTCACGAACTATCTTGTGTAGGTATTGACCCTTACACAACATTTCTCACAGTCGTAATGGGCATTTAAATTCTTGATTTGCTTGATAAATGCCTAGTTGGTGCTGCGCAAATCCCGGTGGCCAGACAAAACTGCAGTACCCGGTACCGTTTCTTGCAAAGACATGCACACCACTCCCAGACAAGTGTAATGACTCACCCAATTCCTACTACTGAAGTAGTTACGTGCTTACAAATGTTGCTTAACTTCATTGCTATTACAAGTAATATTTTCTTACTAACTTACAGGCATATAGGAAAAATAACATTTTAATGAATTCCTACTACTCCAGTAGTCACAGATGCCTAAAATGTTTGCTTAAATTCATCGCTAAATACCATTCGTACTAGCAATATTAAAGAACTGTAAGGTCAAAGATTCCATAAAGTCTTAATTTAATGTAATTCATTAAATTCATCAGGTCCTACGATTTTATCGAATTATAATTTCAGGAGTGACTGCCTCCAACCCAATGCATGTACTGCATTTAACGTGTGTCGCTCGACTTTTTAATGGTACTTATGTACCATTCAAACGATTAGCACGTAATTTTCCTCAAGAAAGGAGATTGAACGCCAAAGACGCACCGCAGTATGCAGAAAACAGACGTACGCCTAGGAGCAGACACTTGAGCCCTTATGCTTCAACACACAGTAAATCAGCTGGTCACTTAAACCCATTCGTATTTGGAAAGATGTCTCCGCGATAGTATAGTGGTGAGTATCTCCGCCTGTCACGTGGAAGACCCGGGTTCAATTCCCGGTCGCGGAGCACACTTTTGCACCCAGCGACTCCAAATACTAAACTGTTTTCCCTGCTAGACGCCTCGAATTGTTCGACACTTTCTCCAGGACACTTATTATTCATGTTGATCTTGAAGTCCGTTCATCCCTAACTCTCCATGTTTGTGCACAATGCTGTGCATAAAATCCACCGGTACTCATTTTCAGCGAGCCAGTAAGACCTCGATCGCCAGGATGTTATGGCAAAATATCAGATGCCGCGACCCGGGATCGAACCGGGGACATTTAGATCTTCAGTCTAACGCTCTCCCTACTGAGCTATCACGGCACGCAGACTCGTATGCCATTCTTTTAACTAGCACTTAAACACTCACCACACTCATGTCACAATCTCAATACTGGCAATAAACAACTTCCCATGGTACTTTCACACTACCGTAAATTAGTCACCCCTGACTATTGTCACCAACTTCAGTAAAGTCTGGCACCACCTGCGCAGCATGTCAGGAGCAGCTCTGCTTCCGCTTACCTACTTCGCACCAGTGTGCTTTGTATAACTCTACGATCGTACACCGTTCGCAACTTTCGTAAGCGTTAACATTCTTCGATTGTTTAACTAAAGCTAGTTCAGATGCATCACGAATGCTTCATCCGAAGTGATCAAATGTGTGGCAAACAAGAAAAGAACATTGCATCTCCTCTCAGTTCACGTGAGTTCAGTTTAGTTTAGTTTATCGAGGGAAATAGGCCTGAGCATTTGTGTACCGTATTGAGCTTTTGAGTGCCCTTCCTCTTGAAACGACCATATGTCCTATTCACCTTCTAAACGGAAGAGGAACATATTATGTTGCCTTCCATTTCTACTGGGAAAGCAGTATATCGTCAGTATACTGACGAAGAACCTTAGGATGCCATCTGAAGTCGGTCACAGTTCCAGCTCCTATTTACGATACGTAGGTCAGCCGTCCTTAGCTAAATTAATGACTGTTTTATCGTTGTCCGACAACAGTCCTTCCTACCTTCCGATGTTGGCAGTTTCTTTTACGGTCTAACATCTATGTGTTCCCTACTGTTCACGGAGCCTACCCGTAGGCCCTTCGTAACCCCCAGATTCCCCGAAAATCTGCAGGCAAGTGCGATAGAAGTGGCCGGAGTATTTATATGAGGCTGTGTAAATGGTAGAATACCATATGGGAGCGTAATCTGAATCAAGCTGTTGACTTTGTATAGCAACGTGTGTCGGCGATTCTTCATTGCTGTTGGCACTGTCTATGCATGCATGGTAACCGGCGATACAGATCTCTTTTGAGAATTATGTCAATGGCTTGATGCCTCCACTTCACCTGAATTCAGAAGTCTAACAAACCATTTATTGAAGATTCCTTCTTTGAATTTTTCAGTCCAGGATTTTACTATTTTTGATGAGTTGAGACGTTTAGTTACTTTGAACAAGGTGTTCTACCTCCTTTTATATCCTTCGACGCATTTTCTCTGCATCCTTCTTCAAAGAACCCGTAATTTTACGCTAAAATCCCTGCCTAAACTCTTCAAACATAAAGGTCACGTGTACACAGTAAAGCATAATATAGCATAACAGATCACCCGCCGCACGTTACAAACGCACAGTAATGGCTACGTAGGCAAAATCACACGGTTAATGCGTAAGAAATGCATGCAATCGACGAATTCATGCTTTGTGTAGTCATGATATCAAATCTTATATTGCAGTACTCCTTCAGCGAGAACTCGATATAAACGCACATGTAGTCACTCTATGATACAACTATGGCCCGTTGCCCCCAGTATACAATTATTTTTTTAATACTTCGAATCGACTACGGATGTTATGGCCTAGTCTCTTTGAGTGATTCTGGGATACACCTATTTGGCATCCATGTGTACCCGACGGCAAGGAACAGGGGCTGATAAAGGTCCCCATCCTGGATGTTAACCTTTAAATTTTGCCGACCGGATGGATAGTCGAAATAAACTCCAACTGCAACGTAGTCTGTAAACGATAAACCTGCGTCCCCAGATGGGTAAAATACAATGATATGAATTAATATTTCTTCAGCTTCGACGGTGACTGGTCCCTCCGATGGTGTTGTTCCAATGAGAAGCCTATTTTTAGAAGTTAACATTCAATCTGATGTGATAAGTATGCTTTTCCGCTGACCACGCAGCTGTGCTAATCTGCGCAGTGCTTACAACGGTGGCTGCAATAGCCTCCTAGGCATACGCTTAAATTTACTGAGGTAAAGTTAGCAAGGAATGGAAAAAAAGCCTGCAAGCGGACTATGGCGTAGAATGTCCTCCGGTATGTGAACGATGCCGGAAAACTTGCACACTATTTCAGCCTTACTATATAAAACCAATATCTCTCAATAGACATAGGCAGTAAGCACGTAATGTTTGCTACCTCGTTTTATTCCACTTAACTTATTACTAAATGTCAAGGATGAAGTCATCATCCTTTTTAATTCAGCCGTAGATTACGTAGACTCTCACGTCGTTTTCATCTACAGAACGACACTTCTGTCCCTCCTTTTATCCAAATAATCTTTGAACAGGCTCAGAAGCTGTCTGAAGAAAAAAAAACAGATAGCCGATCAGGTCGACTTTGCCCAAAACCCTTCTTTAAATGTTGCGAAGCTCTCTTCACGCACAGTTAAAGGTCAGAGAAAAACGTAGCACCCCATACTTCGAGATGCCTTAGGAAACCCTATAACTGGCGTAAGTTGACGGCTGATAGCTTCAATGCTTTCTTGTCCAGACATTTTAGTGAAAATCCGGTCGTTTCATTTCCGCCAATCCGGGGTTGGACATGTACCGTTCTGGAAACCATAAATTTTACCTTCTGTTACGTGACCATAGCCATTCGGCATTTTTATCAATCTTACAGCCCTGGACCAGATGGTGTCCCATTCAGCGTTCTAAAGGCTAGTGCAAATGATATATTTCCGTCCCGTCTGGGTAAGATATGTAATCATGCTCTTGAAAGCGAAACCTTCCCTATTTTATGGAAAGAATCACACATTATGCCTATACCTAAACGCGGCCGATCAACGTCATTTGCCAATAAGAACACTTCCTGCAGCGTTGAAGATCTTGGAGACCTTGGGCAAAGACAAGATGATGCGTCACCGCCTTAATGCGGCTCAGCATGGGTTCCTCGAAAAAAGATCTTTTGACACCTGCCAGCTCTCTTTCTTGAATCATGTGCTACAATCTAAAGACAGTGATTTTGCACTTTACACCGTGTATTTCGATTTCACTAAGGCTTCTGACCATACTGACCATGGTACCCTCTTGCTGAAACTTGCCTTCTTCGGCATAGATAGCAAACTCCTGAACTTAATATCCTCCTATTTGGATGCTCGCACACAACGAGTTAAAATTTTCAATATAATATCCAACGCCACAAATGTGAGAAGTTGAGATATTCATGGTAGCGTGCTTGGTCCACTCCTATTTTGCCTTTTGTTACTGATGTTCGTGAATTTTTTCAGTATTGTAGGCCTTTTATGTACGCTGCCGATTTAAAAGTGGCCTATCGATATAAACCAGCCGATCACAACATCGGGCTTGAGCTCTTAAAAAGGATCTTCAGGCCTTCGCTCAGCTCTATTGTACATGGTGCCTTTCCGTTTTTTTGGCCCAAGGGTTCCGTTATGGTTGTTGGCGACAACCATCAGCGCAAGCTAAGCGTAGATGGTCACGACCTAATTGTGCTTGGAGTTATTAAGGATCTGGGCATATCCTATTCTGGTGGTCTTAATCTGTCAGAGCACTGCGCCCTGATTGTCTCGAAAGCACGCCAAACCACTGGGTTTATTCTTAGACATTTTAAAACCATTACTATTAGAACTAGCCTGTATAAATGTATGTCAGACCTAGTCTGGAATACTGCTCGTTTCTATTTAGCCTTCTGCACGCTAGTGAATGGAAGAAGATAAAATCGGTCCAGCATTTCTTTACTAAAAGAGTTTTCTATTCCGAATACCGAAACCTGTACTACCAAATACTCTGTGAGCTTACTAACCTCGACCCATTGTGGCTTTGTAGAGTACAGAAGGGACTATTTTTACTTTTTTACAATTTTCAACAGTCGCACCTTTAATCCCCTTACTACTCTGAGGCAGTTCGACCACTCTTGTTGCACCAGTCATCCAGATGTATCCTGTACCGTTTCTTGCACAGACATGCACACCACGCCCAGCTAAGTGTAATGACTCATCCACCAAAATTAGCACTATTTTTTCTTATCAATTGACAGCCCATCGCTTGTAGGCAGTCGCGGGCCTTCTTAATGACCCGTTCAGATTTCTCTTCCAACCGTTGTTGATCAGCTTATTGTTACGTATTCCGACGGTGGATACACATTTTAAAAACACTTTGACAACTTCATACTACTGAAGTAGTTACGTGCTTACAAATTTTGCTTTACTTCATTGCATTCAGAACAGTTTTCAAGAATTCTGGGCACCGACACGGTAGAATCTGCTTTCCTTCTCGACGGAGTGCGCGGCATCTGAAGCCGATCCCAGGTGTTACCTTGAGGAATACGGCGCCACCTCTGCAGCCTGCACCCGTTGACTTCTTCGGCAGACAGTGAGCAACCGTACACGGATGCTTTCTTGCCTGGGGCAGAATCCAGGTTCCTAGCAAAGACAGAGAGACTGCAATTGTGTTAGCCCTTCCCTGATCTGAATTGCTATCATCCTTACAGGCGGCAGTGTTTCTCCTGAATAACATAAAGATAGTAAAAACACTTGCAATTATATATATTCAGAAGTTTTTTTCACTGCCAGCCTCTACCCACTGAATATTTCATCTGACAATGCCTGTAAACCGGGATTAAATACAACTATTATTATTACTCTGAGGCAACTTGAACCCTCTGGGCGCATCAGTCATCCAGATGTTTTTATTTATTCCTCTGGCACACACAGTTAGATACCGCCAGTATTTTTCTGTAAACTCTATAGCAATCTGGAATACGCTACCCAGAAGTATCAACATTCAGCAAAGCCTTCCTTTGTTTAAGATAGCTGTCGATAGTTTTGTACATTCAGGACACCACTCACGAATTTTGGGTGCTGACTCGGTGGGATCTCTCTTCCGTTCGGATGGCGTTCTCGGACTCCGAATACTGTGCCAGTCTTCATGCTGAGGGCCATATTGTTGGATCTGCAGTCCTAAGTCGGCTACTTCCTCAGTCAACAGCGAGCAACCTTTTAAATAAATAAATAAATAATTTGTATATTTAAGGCCCAGAGAGCCCCGTCATTTCCCCAGAGAGCCCCGTCATTTCCTTTGTAGTGCAGCATACTGGATCCATTTCGCTGAAGGGAGAACGACTACACCGTGCACCTATGTCAACTCTTCCCCGTCCAGAACTTTAGTCATTCAATTTGCAGCAGTTTTTTTCCTCCTGTAAACACTTTAAAGACCGATCTGTAATATTTTCACCATCAGTTCGAGCATTTCTTTATATCTCTTTTAACCTTGTCTGTAAACTGGCAATAAGTAAATTAATATTTCTGAGATAGATACCCTTAGAGGAGTACGGAACCACTGAAACGCAAAACCTGTCACATTTCCGTTCCCATATATGTGTCTAGCTTACCAAGAGGCCTTTCTCCCTACAAAAAGTACAGCAGCCGGTAAAACTTAAGAGATCTTAATGTCTTATTAACCACAGTCAATGCTTCAGTGGACACCTCTGAGACACGTTTTTTATAGCTCCTAGGTGAACTAAAGGCAGATGAGTGAGAGGAGCAGAACTAATCATTCCAACGTTATAAGCTAGCATAGGTCGAATGCCTTTGTGGTGATATCCATTGGGAGTGGACAAGAAATCCTCCTCCATAATTGCACTCTCAGAAATACGTCACGAACTATCTTGTCTAGGTATTGACCCTAATGCAACATTTCTAGCAGTTATAATGGGCATTTAAATTCTTGATTGCTTGATAAATGCCTAGCTGGTGCTGCGCAAGTAATGGCGGCCAGATAAAACTGCAGTATCCGGTACCGTTTCTTTCAAAGACATGCACACCACTCCCAGACAAGTGTAATGACTCATCCCCTTAAATTAGTAAAGGGATTTCCGACGAAGTGTCAACCCATCGCATGTAGGCGTTCTCGGGTCTTTTTAATGACACGCTCAGATGCCCTTGTCAAGGTTTTGATCTGGCCATTGATCCGTATTCTTCAGTATCGTAGTCGCAAATGTGTATTGATGCGATATCGCGAATAGCGAATTTTCACTAATAGATCCATTGGCTAAACCCCTGACCTAAGCTGGCTTCTGACCGGTTGGTAGTCTTTAATAATACTAAACGTGCGCGCGCCTATGCACGGCATTATCTCGCGGCGTGCGTGTATTGCATATTAAGAAAATAAATTCTCTTTTTTTGATTTTACCAGCTTGCTTTTGTTTCTTTATTTTTAAGTATGATTTGACCGAAATTTGGGCAAACTCGGCAACGATGAATTATGTTGTACGGGGCCGAGATTTTAAATGTAATCGAGCAAGAAGTTCGGAACTGATGGAGGGTAGCGAGCATTGGCTTATGTACATCGGGGTTAACGAGCAGCTATAGCCCTTCGCCACAAGTTATTAATGCTATGCAGCTTTACATGTCCGTGTTATACAATTGTAACTATTTAATGATGAAATTTGGCACCATGCTCTCGATTCAAAAAATTGTTCAATGGGAACTTCTCCAATGTCCCCTCTGAAGAGTGTAAAAGTCTAGACTCACTTATTTACTTGGTTGCCAGTGAATCTTGTGATAGGCAAACAAATTCAATTAACTATTTAACAATGTTCCTCGATCCACACAGCTGTTGCGGTATATTTCCTATATTCCTGTGAATTCAACTATAAGATAGTGGATGTCAAACGCCTATCGTCTCGTATCAAAAATCAACCAATTTTAGTTCAACTGTTTGCCCCAATGGAGATTTATTTCATTCTTGCCCACCGAGACTGAGTTTTACGTTATCTGGGAAACGCGAAAATTTTCCTCTGTCATGATCTCACCCCCATAGAGCGAAGAATTGGCCCCTCTTCCCAAATAAACCCTCGTCTTCTTAACCAAAAGCTCCCCAATCTGCTCGCGAGACAATTAACCATAAGGGGACATATTCTCCTACCCCTGTGAAATCGGACTCACAACTGCCCCCCTTACCTCTAACTCTACCACTCACTCAAGCCAACTACTGCCTTTGCCCGTCTTTACCTTAGCAGCATCCACAGTTCTCGTTTCGAATTCTACTGGTAGACCCCAAGAATATCCGGGAATCAGGCTTCAGCATCTAGACCGACAACTTCGCCATATCAATGAAGTCGTCAAAATTTGGCAATTAAATCACCCCAGGAATACCGTTAGAACGATATGATTCAAATCTGAATCCGAATCTGACCCAAAATAAAGGTAAAATAGTTCCTGTTATATCCCGATGGGTGTGATAGAGAAGGCAAAGCCGGTTTCTGGAAAAAACACTGTATTCTGGGGCAACAGAAAACAGCAAATCTCAAGCTCATCAACTCTTGTCTATTTATTGAGTTCTCGGGGTTCTCAAACATTCCAACCAATCGTGACGGAGAGCGTTCTGGAACTTTCTGGCCTGAAACGTGGCTCACATTGATTGGTCGCGTCTCACGCTGGAAACCTCTCACGGAAACTTCGCGAATTTAGGCAGCATGCGTGCGTGGGGGCTTGACGCGTGCTCGGTGCAGCGGCGCATACTGATTGGTTGCCTGGTTGCCTGCGCATTTTTCTCAGCCGGCTTGGCCTATTTCAGCGTGCGTCAACACGCGCGCTTTCCGCCTTGGGCCACGACTCAACTGCGGATCCCATCTCCGTAACACCTCCCGATTTTGAAAGGTAGACCTCATATTGCTTCTTCTTCGGGTCCACGATGAATTTTTTGACGGTTGGGTTTTTCTATGACTCTTGCGGACGGGAGGTGGTATTGGTCTTGTGTCTTCTTCGGGGGTAGGGGCCTCAAAAGCGTCACATTGCAAATCAAGGGCTATTTGGCCATCCGTGGTGAACCTTCGTCTAAGCTGGTTTGCTTGTCGTTTACTTATCCCTGTTACTGATTCCACCTCAAAGACAACGCCTTTAGACTTTCTGACAATGCCCTCTTCCCACAGTTTCTCGGGCAAACACCTCTTCTCCCTCCCGAAAATAGTCTTTTGGCTTATGGGAAACTCAAACCTCAGGTTTAAGGTACTGTAGTCGTACATCAGGTTGTCTGCCCAGAAAACGTTCGGCTGGTGTTTGACCACCAAGCTCATTTTTGGGGTTGTTCTGTAGGCCAGCAGGAACGTGTTGAGGTAGTCCATTTTAACCCCTGCGTTCCACATCTTTCTCATAGCTCTCTTGAAGTTGTCAACAAAACGTTTTGCTTAACCGTTTGATTGGGGATGAAATGACGGTGACGTCACATATTGGATTCCCCATTTCTGGCACAACTTTCGGAACATTGATGGCGTAAACTGGGTGCCGTTATCCGTCGCAATCTCTGTGGGGATGCCATATCCTGAGATAAGTTCTTCCGTCTTTTTTGATGTGACCTCGGCAGTGGCTGCCGCGACATCAAAAACTTCTACCTACTTTGACCATGCATTGACGACTACTAGAAACATGCGGTTGAAAAATGGTCCAGCGAAGTCCATATGGACTCTAGTCCACGGTATCTTCACCTCCAGCCATGGCACGGGTAGTACTTTTGGTGGATTCTTAGCGAAACGTCCACATGGAGTGCAACTTTGAACGAAAGATTGCACATCGTTATCAATTCCTGGCCAATATACGTACCTTCGAGCCAGTTGTTTCATACGAGGCATACCCTGGTGTCCGGCGTGGAGTTCACGTAAAACTTGTTGTTGATGTTTGGCTGGAATCACCACTCTACCATCATGCATTATACATTCTTCAGTGATGTACAACTGCTCCTTCCAGTTCCTGAAGGGGCTTAAAGCTGGGTGTACCTTATCTTCATTGGGCCAACCGTTCCGAATAAACTCTTTTACCTGGCGTACTAGTGGGTCTGCTCTGATATGTTCGGCTGTGATGGGCACCTGCCGTATAACGCCTCTGAATTCTTCGTCATCTTGTATCAAAGTGTTTGCGACCACCACATCTGCCAGATTTTCGTCGCTTACGCTCAGTCGTGATAAAGCACCTGGAGCCCCGAAATTCTGAGTGGGCACGTATTTAATTGTGAGGTCATAACTCAAGAGGATGGTACTCCACCGTTGTATCCGCTTTGCCGCGTACTGGAGCACGCCACGATTTGTGCCCAACAAAACTTTAGTGGTTGATTATCTGTGTGGAGGACAAAATGTCTACCGTAAATGAACTAATGACATTTCTGTACGGCAAGAATGATAGCCAGTGCCTCTTTCTCGATTTGACTGTAGTTTCTTTCTGCCGTTGTGAGTGCTCTGGCGACAGGCATTAAGGGCAAGATTTTTCCGTCCGAATCCTTCTGAAGGAGAATGCCACCTAACCCGTACTCAGATGCATCCGCCTGGATGATAGTTTCTTTATCGGCTTCGAAATGTGAGAGCACAGTTGACTCAGTAATCTTCGCCTTGATACTGTCAATCGCTTCGTGACAGTCTGCAGACCAGTCGAATTTTGCATCCTTGCAAAGCAGTCGGTTTAAAGGTGGCTTAAAGTTGTGCAGCCCTGCAATAAATGGTGAGTAGAAGCTGACCAAGCCCATAAATGATTGTAGCTCGCGCACATTCTTTGGTACCTTCAAATTCTTGAATGCTGTTACTCTCTCTGGATCTGGTGAGCGTCCTGCCTCGCTTACCACAAATCCCAAGTAGTGGATTATTTTTCGAAGGAACTCGCTCTTCTCCAGGTTTATTTTCAGGCCATAATCAATAAGATATTCCATGACCTTATCGAGTCTCTGAAGCATCTCCTCTGTACGACCGACGACCAAATGTCATCCAAGTAAGCAACAGTCCCAGGGATATTTTTAAGCATGGTGTCAATAAGCTGCTGGAATATACTGGGTGCCGTTTTGACGCCATAATTGAGACGAGAATAATTTTATAGACCCATATGTGTATAATTGTCAACATCTCCTGCACGGCCTCATCAACCGGTAGCTGTAGATATGCCTCAGAAAGATCAATCCTTGCGAAAACTTTTCCTCCATTCAACGTCGCAAAAATGTTTTCGACAGTCGGCAGAGGGTAATGAAACTCTCTAAATCGTCATTCAACCCAGTTGAATAATCTGCGCACAACCCTATTCTCCTGTTAGGCTTCTTTACCGCCACTATCGGGGCTGCCCACGTTTAATAGTTTTTGGGGCAGATAATGCCATTCTGCTGTACACGCTCCAGTTCTTCCTCAACTACTCATTGTGCTGCAAATTTAACGCGCCAACTCTGTCTGAATACCGGCTCCTTGCCAGGCTTCACTCGCAAACTAACTGTAGTTTTTGTGCTCATTCCGACTGACATCTCCATGCGATTGGCATGCTTTTTCTGCAGATCCTCTTCCGTAATCTTTACAGCGCAGCATATCTCATGGAAATCTCGACTCAACAGACCCAACTGTGAGATGGTCTTGTTGCCAAGCAGATCGTTTTTGGACTTCGAGACGTAAATGTCGGCGAGACAGGCTTTGTCCTCGAAAACTATAGTGGCCTAAAACACCCTCAAATTGCATTTGTGTGTTATTTAATGCCCAGGCACGAACGGCTGTTAATTTCAATTCAGGCAACCCAAGAGCCTTCCACATGGCTATGCTGATTATCGTGAGGTCTGAAGCCATGTCGATCTGCAGCCTAGCTGGTTGTCCATCAATACTAACCATAAGGTATTTTCTGTCTTCGCAACTAAGCACCTGGGAATCGCGCTGCGCAATAGCAATACATCTCTTTCCTAGTCTCGATTGTTTTGCGTGATAGTGTGTCGCTTTGTGACCAACCCGCGAACACTTGTAACACCTTCTCGTGCGATATGGACACTTTAACACAAAATGCCACCCGCCACACTACCGGCAAACCGTCTTTGGTTTCCTTGCAAAACTAGTGTTCTCCTTCGTTCTGTTCACTTTCGTTTCAAAAACACGCACAGGTTGGCTGTTTATGTCACCAATCAGCCTAGTGTCAATTTTGATATTCATGATCCAGATACACTCCTCTGCTAGTTGTTGCATCGTCATCTCGGCTTTCTGATCTAGCTGAGCGATCAATCGTGTGCGGACGTCAGCATCCTCCGGCAGAGTTAGTGATTTAATAAAAAGGAATACCTTTATCTGCGGACTAGTGGCTTGTTCTAGGTCTGCTTGATGATAGGCATCATTCAATCGGCCAGCTAGATCAAAATTGTATTCGTGGGGCTGCCGTTCTATGTTAAAACACTGGTAACGTCGATGGAATAAGGACTTTGAGAAACTAAACAACGATTTCAAGTTCTTAACCGTTTCCTCAAATGAAATATCTACCGGCTTCTTTGGCAAAATGAACTTTACGTACCGCTCGTTTTCGCGCTGGCTTAGCTTCAAAAGCAAAACTTCCACCTTCTCTTTGTCCTCCAAATTTGACCCTTCCTCTTCAAATAGAAGTGCACATTTTCGGTATTAAACTTCAAGGTTGATGCCACCATCGGGATCGTAATTTAATTCTGTGGTCCGGTCTTCATGTTTTTTTCATTAGTTCTTCCCAGCCGGAGTCCAACTTTTTTGCATTTCTGAAAACAGAGCCGCAAAACTGGCGCGTTGTGCGTCGAGTAACTGTGGCATTTGTTCTGCTGAAATCATAAGTTGGGACATCTGCGTCGCCAATTTTTTATATCCCGACGGGTGTGATAGAGAAGAAGGCAAAGCCGGTTTCTTGAAAAAAAAACACTTTATTCTGGGGTGACAGAAAACAGCAGATATAAAGCTCACCAACTCACAGAATACGAACTTGTAGATTGACCTTTCAACTACATCCTCATTTTATTTAGTCTTGGCAAAAGAAAGTGAGGAACGGTGAATATCACTGCGTGAGACATGGCAATTTTAGTTTTAAGAGATGATGTCAGTACAATGAGTCAAAAAAGTTGTTAATTAAGCTAATAGCTGCGAGATCATAAGCATGATAGGTACGAATGGCGCTATCCATTTTCGAAGGCAACAGTGAATAATGTATGGTCACTTTGAAGGAGGCCCTGTTTAAAATCGACGAAGAGGGAAGCAATGTCATTTGTGAAAATCAGGTCTTAACTATGATTATCCCTCGTTAGATAGCGGACCAACTGAGATCAAATAGAAAAATTAATGGTATCTAGGAAAGGTTTTAGTTGGACAAATGTTTGAAAAACCAGTCAAGTTCAGGATAATTAAAATCTCCAGAGATTATTTTAAAGTCGAAATTAGACTCAGAAACCAATTTAAAAGTTTCACAAATTTGAGCATCATCATCGGATGATAAATTAGACGACTTGTAAATGCAACCGACAATCGCCATTTTTCGGGGTGACAGGATAATACATGCGAAGCAGTTATTACCAGAGCTTGACGTGGCATCTTGCTCAAATGGAAGTGCTTGAATGAAGCTTTAATATAGAGAAGACAACCACCACCACGCTTACTAATGTGGTCTTGACGGTAGAGATCATATTCGTCTATGATAAGCAAAGAGTGAGAAATTAAGGGATGGGTCCGAGATTCAGTTATACATAAAACGTCGGGCATCAAATCGAAAGCAATGGTTCTAAGTTTAACCATCTTATTTATAACAGACCCAGCAATAAGCAATATGACATTAGTGAAGTTCAAATAGCCAAACTAGGGTTATCTTTATTAATAACAAAATTGTTTATGTATAATTAAATTGTAAGTTATTTTCGTTAGTCTTATAATTAAGATGGTACAACTTAGAAACATTGCTTTCGATTTGATGCCCAACTTTTTATGTAAAACTGAATTTCGGACCCATCACTTAATTTCTCACTCTTTGCTTATCATAGACAAATATGATCTCTACCGTCAAGACCGCATTAGTAAGCGTGGTGGTGGTTGTCTTCTCTATATTAAAGCTTCATTCAAACACTTCCCGTTTGAGCTAGATGCCACGTCATGCTCTGGTAATTGCTGCTTCACATATATTATCCTGTCACCCCGAAAAACGGTGATTGTCGGTTGCATTTACAAGGCGTCTAATTTTTCATCCGATGATGATGCTCAACTTTGTGAAACTTTTAAATTGGTTTCTGAGTCCAATTTTGACATTAAAATAATCTCTGGAGATTTTAATTTTTCCTGAACTTGACTGGTTTTTCAAACATTTGTCCACCCAAATTTAAACCTTTCACAGATACCATTAATTTTCTATTTGATCTCAGTTGGTCCCCGATCAACGAGGGATAATCATAGTTAGACTACGACTTTTCACAATATGACCTTCCCCTTCGTCGATCTGTTCAGAGCCTCTTTCAAAAGTGACCATACATATTCACTGTCTGCCTTCGAAAATGAAGCGCCATTCGTACCTATCATGCTTATGATCCTCGCAGCTTTTAAGCTTAACTCAACTTTTGACTCATCTGTACATGACATCGTCTTAAAACTAAAATTGCCATGCTCACGCAGTGATATCCACCGTTCCTCACTTTCTTTTGCCAAGACTCATCATGAGGATGTCAGTCTAAAGGTCAATCTACTTTCGTTATCTTTGCATCTAAATATCGCAAAATGTTTTTGAATAAGCCACTAAAAATTCGTCTTGCACGTAACAGACAGAGGAATCTGGCACTCAGCGAGCCAAACTCTGAAAAACCTGTTGCTCATCGGTCCTCATCTAAAGGGAGTATGTAAAATCCCTCCATTACTAAATGAAGATAAAAACTTTGTTCTCGAAGACTCTGACAGGGAGAATAGTTTAGTGCTTTCTTTGCAAAAACATCTTTACGATGGAATCTGAACCAGTTCCGTCGTTTCAGCCATATCATTCAATGTTATCATTAACATTGATTTATTTTGTAAACACAAAATTCCTCTGAAAATTTGCACTCTTCGGAGACTGATGGTATTCCAAACTCGGTTATCAAGAAACTGCTGAGCTTCCTCCGATTGCTTAGCCATATACTCTCACTTTAAATTTTAAAGGGATTCTTTTCTGACTCATGGACGATATCTGTTATGCTTCCTTATTATCCGTTTCCTTCCCAAACTCGCAAATTTTGGATTTTTGAAAGGGTCCTCCCGGTATTTGAGGTGGTTCCCCTGAGTTTACCTTTGTCTCTGAATGTGTTTACATCATCCTCTAAAGAGTCAATCTTCGCAGCCGTTTTTCGTCTTTTCAAACATCATTGCCAACAGTTGACAACATTGATGCATTCCTCTGTTTGTGCAACCCTAACGATGGTCCCCGAGATCTGTTGATGATCATAGCGGGTTCTGCTGTTTTCGCCAACTTGTCAGTGGACTATGCACTCAGCAAGGTCGCATCTTGGTGATCATCTCGAGACCTCTACTGTCCCCTCTTCGTTTCAATCCTGTGTCTCCAATGAGCTTCTCCAGTTGCACCTACCAGATGGTTGTAAACAGAAGCTCTGGCTGTTTTATGATCACGCCACGCGATGGAGTGTTCCGAACCCTCATATATTGTCATCAACATCAGGATCCTAGCTCACTGCGTCGTAATAATCCTATCAAATCTAGCTACTAGTTTTTTTAGGGAAGCAGTTTTTCTCTCCTATAGTTTTTATTTAAATTGGGCACTCGCTGAACTCTACCCCTGATTCTACCCTTAGGAGTTTTTCACCGCTTCCTTGATAGTTCATCATATAATCCAAAAGAGTGCCGACTATTGTTTTAAAAATTTCGAATCGCTAAGAATTGGGTGAGTCAATCATACTACGCATTTCTGTTGTTTCGTACGGTTGTTCACACAGAGCAGCAAGTATCCACTCTGTATTTACTTTCACACCCAGGGCACTAATTTACTAATGAAGGGGCCCTCTAGGTCCATCAATATACAAGTTATTGACTTCTTCGGCAGACAGTGAGCGACTGCACACGGATGCTTTCTTGCCTGAGGCAGAATCGGTTCTAGCAAAGATAGAGACTGCATACAGACTGCAATTGTGTTAGCCCTTCCCTGATCTGAATTGCTATCATCCTTACAGGCGGCAGTTTTTCTCCTGAATAACATGAGAAATAGGAAAAACACTTATAATGATATATATTCAGGAGTTTTTCACTGCCAGCCTCTACCTCACTGAATATTTCACCTGACAATGCCTGTAAAACCGGTCATTAAATAAACCATTATTATTACTACATATTATTACTATTACTATTAATATTTATTTATTTATAAGAGTTCTTGGTACGAGAACGCGCTAAGCATGCTTTGTTAGTAGGAGTTTGTTCTCAGAACGATAACAATTGTATTCAATGCCAGTTTACAAGCAATATCAGACTAAATATGCAGTGGGGATCGGGCTAGCAATGAAAAACTCTTGTTGGTAAAGCATTATTAGTGTTTTTCATAAATTTTTGTTTGTCAGGGACTGCTGCTAGTGTGATGATAATAGTTCAGGAACGAGGAAGAGCTAGCCCAAATGCAGTTTTTTATATCTCTCTGGCTTTTAAGGAACCGATTCTGCTCCAGACAAAAAGTGCATCCGTGGATATTAACCGCTGTCTGCCGAGGAATTCACCGGTTGCAGGCTGCAGAGATGGTGCCATCTTCCTCGAGGTTAGACCTGAGTCGAGCGCAGATGCCGCGCACGCAGTCGATCTGGAAGACAGATTCAACCATGTCGGCACCAGGACTTCCTGGAAGCTGTTCTTAATACACTAGTAATTGTTCTCTTACACAAAGAATAACTTTTGCAGGATTTGTATATTCTGGAGTACTTTTATTCCCTAGCGCTTATGGCATTTACCGAAAAACTGACGATACTTAGTTGTGCGAGCTAATGAAAGAAATAACAAGACAATGCGATGACTGCTGCGCTAAGAGTGGTCAAGCGGCCTCGCGGTGGTAAGGAATTAAAATGTATGACTGGTTAAATGCTTAAAAAGCAAAAATAGGCCCTTCTGTAATTGGCGAAATAATAAGGGATCAATCTTAATAAGCCCATAGGGTTATTTATACGCCAGATTTTGGCGCTCCAATGATAAAATCCTTTTAGTAAAAACATTTTGGCCCGATGCTATATTCTTCAGTTCACGGACTAAATAGAAACGAGCAGTATCCCAGACAAAGCCTAGCGTACATTTTGTAACGGCAGAGTCAAATATCGACAGTTTTAAAATTTCGGAGGATAAACCTGGTAGTTCTGCGTGCCTTGGAGACAATCAGGGCGCAATGCTCTTAAAGATTGTGAACCACTGAAAGATGATATGATCAGATACTTAACAACTTAAGCCATATTTAGGTCGTGGTAATCTAGGCTTAGCGAGACTGATGGTCATCCCCGACAATCATAACGGAGCATTTTTTTCAAGAATGGGAAAGGCGCCATGTACAGTACCGCTGGGAAAAAGGCCTCAATATCGTTTTGTAGGAGTTCAAGCACGGTGTTGAGATCCGTTTCGAATGCCGATAACCACTCATCAGAATTACAATCTGAATGCTGAGCTGTGCATGCCTCAGATTCATCATCGAGTATCATGCCAACTATGTTGATTTCTTCTTGCTCACTTACCGGATCTCCCATTATCCTTTTTGAACAACGCGCAGAAGCAAAACTAACATGCTGCTTCATATGCCCTCGTGGAACAGTTCTGTTGCTCCTGCACCTATTTTTAGACGATCTTCGCAGCTGGTTTTCGTCCCTCTTGATGTTGACCATCATTTTAGAAATATTGGAAGACTCCACTCGTTTCCTTTTTAATCTTCGCTGTTCTCCTCTCTTTCTTTGATCCCTTTGCAAACGGCTACAGCCTTCGTCCGATTGCATCGTTTCACACCGTAAGGCGATGGTGCTTGCTGGTCCCATCTCCTGGCTTTGGAACCTACACGGACTGTTGAAGATCATTGCGGGTTCCTCTGTCGGTGGCTCGAGAAATAGCCATGAGAGATCATGGTCACTTTATGGCAATTTGCGACTTTCCCGCCCACAATTCCGCTATCCCTCCCGTCCTAACTCACAAATCGCACGACGCATTCGCCAACGCTCCGTCTGTGCCAATCCCCATTACAGCCAACGACGCTACCGTGACTCACACCCGCAGGCAAGCATTCCCGCCTGCCGCCAATACGACTTCTCAACTCTCAAATTTGTCGCTGCCTGGAACACCACACGCCCCACCGTTAATACCGATTCTATTATCGCGTATGTTTTCTCCTGCGAGCGACAGTTTCATTCTCCCTAAAAACCCACCAAACTCATTCGTTACGCTACCTACAAAAACGCCCGGGCGAGTTTCTTTCACCGCCCTTTCATGACCACCGCCTGGTGTCATTTGTCTCGCCAAGCAGTTTACGTTAAATACGTGCAAATTTCTAAACGAAGTACCGATA
>WEDG01000850.1:0-193383 GCA_017591395.1 Schistocephalus solidus | reverse complement strand
TTAGTACCCCCTACCCCATGTAATGGATATGGGAACAACTTGCTCGCGAACTTGCTTATATTAAAGTGGACTTTCGCTTCACTTCACCACTATTCCTTTCCACACCAACCGTGCCATATACGACCTAATTTCTCATTCCACATGAACCAGGGTTCAATTACAGTGGGCAATGGCGGATTTTACGCGCGAGAGTGCAGTAAAGGGCAAACTAACAAAGTCTGAATACAGACCGATCTATCGCTCCAAATACGACCAAATTATTTCACCAGATAGTAACTACGACTGTCAGTTTTTTGTGGTGGATAAAAGCACTTTCGGTTGTTTATGGTGAGAAAACTAAGAGCTGGATCTGAGCAAGCTCGAACCTGCTCTTGAGTCTCTCTTCCGTATACCTGTGTCCTGTCCTTGCCGGCCAGAATAGGGGATGTGATTGGATAGAATCGTCGACAAAACTTGATGTTGCAGACTAACGCGTGTGAAGCATGAGCTTGGATCTCATCGAGGTCAGAGGATGGATAAAAGTGCCTTATGTGGATTTATTTCAGTTCGGATCCTTATTACAGAGAATGGAACTATTCTTTTAACCGGCAACCGTCTTCATCACAAATTTTAACGTGCTGCGATGGCTTCTAGCTTTCAAAAGCTACTCTAGTTAGACGTTGCGAAATCGCCATGGGATAACCAATCTATTTACCTTCTCCCGGTCACCAGGTATATTTTGAGCTTGCCATCTGTCTACCTAAAGTATTTAACGCAATGACTGATGTGCTCTGAGCACCAAGCTGTCACCTTCCACAAAAGTCCTCTGCAACTAACGAGTGGCACACCATTCCTATTATACTGAAGGAAGCGTGACTGCGATTGACGAGTCAGGCCATGGGCATGGATGCCGAACGTCCGCCTTAGTAAATTATTTATAGTGAGGCTTCTGTGTACGCTCACATGCAAAGTGAACGTAAGCTGCGGTGCAATGAGGTCCTAGAACGGCTCAGGGGATGCGACTCACCGCAAACGAGGTCATGGTGTCATTTGATGTCACCTCTCTCTTTATTTCAATCCCGTAGGACTTGGCAGTCAAAACGGAAAGCGAATTGCTTGAGAGGCAGTATGATGACGTAGGCGAGTCCGTGAAGCGGGGACATCTTGTCCAACCCTTGAAATTCTGTCGAAAGATGTACTTCACTTTTGAAGGGACCATGTACGAGCAGATCAGAGGGACGCCATTGGGATCGCCGCTTCCGGGTTTAATCGCTGAGGCAGTTTTTCAAAGCTTGAGACTCTGGTTTTCACAAACTACAGGCCAATGTTATGTCTCGATACATCGATGATAACTTATTCATCATCGAACGAGAAATGATTGAAAAATTCCACAGCATCCTCAATTCCGTCTTCCCGGACATCCGATTCACAATGGAGGCCGAAAGTAGCAACCAGCTGTCGTTCCTGGACGTTCTTGTCCATCGAAAATCCAACGGGCACATAAAAACGATGGTGTATAGGAGGGCGACCAACGCACGCTAAATCTTAAGTTAACACAGTAAGCACCCGTTGTGCCACAAACGAGTTGTGTGCGAACTCTCTACAGTAGGGCAGAAACACATTGCAACGAGTCGGATAACAAAAGGGTAGAACTTCACTACCTTCAGCGCCTTTTCATGGCCAACGGATACCCTCGTACATACATCAAGCGCAGCAGGTAGGCCAAACCAAGACAAAATCCAGTGTCAGACCAGCCAAAAGTCTGGCGTGCGCTGCCATACATTGACAGCGTTTCTAAAGCAGTTTACCGCCTCCTCGACCGCTGGGGATCGGAATCGCCCATCGAATGGATTCAACCATTCGAAATCTAGTCATGAGACTGAAAGTCCCCCTTCCATGAGGTGAGACGTCAAATGTCATCTATAGGATCTAATGTGACTCCTGGGAAGTTAACTACGTCGGAGAGACGGGGAAGTGGTTGCAGACCCGCGTTGCCGAACACAGGCGGGCAGTGAGGAGAATGGACCCATTGTCCCTGGTGGCGGAACACTGTGCAAACTCTGGGCACACGTTCGCCTTTCAGAACGCCAAAATCCTGGGTCGAGGAAATGACCGCGTAACCAGGGAAACAATCGAAGCTGGCACACGGAGACTACGTCAATCAACCGTTGTGTCGCCCTTCCGGCAGCCTACCAAGCCCTCCGGGCGCAGCTCATCGAACGAAAGAGCAAACACGAAATTAAACCAAACGTGAATCCAACTATGGGAGAACCTAGGACGGACATGCACGTAACCACTCCACAATCATGGGGCCGACGAAGGCGCAGTCGTCAATACTGCCACACCAAACCACTATCCCTACAGACGAGGAGACATGCAATCAGAAGGACACAAACAGGACTAGCAACCCAGAGCACCAATTAAGGTCAATGCGGATGCGGGCGAGGGCTGCCAACTGTCAAACGCCGCCCCTCAACGAGAAACATGCCAAACGACAGCATTTCCCCTCCTCCCGCCTCCTTCGCCCCGGTGACTACAGAAATGCTTCCTGTGTGTATGCGGGCGATGAACGCCAAAGCCAATTAAGGACTCACCCACCCTGACCTCCCTACCGTATACACTGTTAAGGGAAACCCTTACAATCAACACTATGTTTAAAAAATATCTGTCACCCCCTATAAATACTGTGAGACGTGGTACGATACTCACCTTTGACGATGGAAGCTTGTATGCCGTCGCGCATTCACTCACCGCATGGGCTTAGTAGGTCACATGCGCATCCATGACAGCAGGAGTCACCACAATGTCAACAGCGCTGACACCTCACGCACCCACTGCTCATCCCATTCTTTCCGCCACTGCAACCAACACTACCACGAACGACAACCCTCCAGCCTCTCCCGGCTTTTCCTGTCCATATTGCGCCCGTAACTTCACATCCCGCATCGGCCTGGTCGGTCACCTGCAAATCCATCAAACGGAGACTGGCGAACCAGTCCCTGGGGCTCCTACCTACAGTCGCCGCGCCCGCCTCCACTGCTTTAACTGCTCTCGCGGCTTTACACACCACATGGGCCTATTAGGTCACATATGGCTCCATGACAGCGTGCGGTAAACCACCGTAGGCTAAACCACATCAGCGCACACTAGCTCCACCGATACATACACAACACCCTCATCATTATCACCTTCCTGAGATTATCATGGTGTCCTAGAAACCGTGGCTTTGAAGGCTGCCAATCTGATGCTTACGCCAGACGACGCCGCCGGCCTAGCGTATGTTGTGCGTTGAGTGGCTGACGAGTGGACTGGGAGGCAGACGGTGATGGCTCCTCCATATCCCCTGCTTTAGTGAATCCTAGTGTGTGCGTCATGGGCCCAGGTCGTGCTTTGGTGTGCGAAGATGGGTACGCCGGCCCTGTCAGCTAATGCTCACTTCCGCATCAAACCACTGACCGATTCTGGTGGTGGTCTGATTGTGCGGGTGAGGGAGAGATTGAGGTTAAAGGCTCAGCGCATTTTCATCACTATAAACAACCTGACGCACTTGAAACTATCACGGTGTGCTAAAAGCCGTGGCTTGGAAGATTTCCAAATTTCGGGATTAACTCAGACCACGTGATTGGCCTAGTTTGTTTTTTTATGAGGTGTGGCAGACTGAGAGTCAGGCTACAATGGCTCCTTCTTAACGTGGTCTGTATGGCACTCCGATTCAGTTGGGATCTGAGCCGCCCCTCCCTGTGTCATTTTGTTCTTGTTTTAGTAATGGACCACAGTGCGTGTGCCTGCACCCTCTCCCATCTCCAGATCTTCTTTACTCTGTCTTGATACCGGGTCAGATGGGGGAATGGAACAGAGAGAAAGGTAGATGCAATGCAAGTATACTCTCACTGTAATCCAGTGCAAGTCACCGTCAATGCACCACGCTGCTGTGGTGCATTGACGGTGGAAACGGTCGAAAACAACGGTCGAACTGACGTTTGCACGGTAACCTGAGATAAGTGAACTTGTCTCTTCACCGCTAGCTGGTATTCATGTATACAGGTGGAACAAGATATTCCGGCTTGGCAACAGATTGCATCACAACCGGTACACGGTATTTCACAAACGTTTTCTTTTCTGTTGAAATAGCTTATCATAGGTTAGTGCGCCATCTGTATCTGGTGTTGTTTAGCGGCCTTTTGATGAGCTGTGATACATTCTTTGCGTAAGAGAGGTTTCACCAGCCAATTGAGTTTGGGGATTGGGTAATCATAGCCCTGAAAATAACTTTTCAGTGGACTGTTGTTGCCAAACTAAGTCAGAAGGATATCCATCCTGGGAAAATAGGTTGAAAATATATTTTTATCTCTGCCTGATAAATTTCTTCATCGGGACAGTGAGCTTTCGCTCGTACTAGTAGGCTGATAACAGAGTTAAATTTGTGAAATTTGAAATGATTATTACCAAAATGACCTAGGAGTATATATCACTAAGAAAAACCAAGGCTTACAGCGTTATATCAGTTTTAATGCGTAGGAGGACCTGTAAGAAAGGGGGTTTGCAAATGAAGTTCTTTTTTTCAAATGGAAATTTAATGCCTCGTAAAGTGGAGTTGAGGTTGATGTGAAGCAATTCTATTTTATCTCATTTAACGTCTGCCGCAATCCGCTTGAGCACCACCACCGGGGAGTGAATTCCGAGGCTCGGAAGCCGCCGCCGCTCACCAGCATATCCATCCTCACCACCCCATAGCCTTGCTCCGAATGTGACGCAGAATGCCATCAATTCGGAGAAGGAGGAGAAGCAGTCGTTGAAAAATGAAGCTCAAACCTATAATCGGAGCCAGTCGCTGATAAGGGTCTCTAACTAATTCTATCTACTACCACCACACGCAATTCCGCGACCAGTGTGAACGCTCCTGGCACCTCCTCACCCGTCACCGCCATTACTATCGCTCCTTTCAGCACCCGTCCATACCAGTCCATTCACCATATATGAACCAACACATGAAAGGTAGACTGTCGCGAACGATGGTATTCATCGAGTGCCCCATTGCATTGCAAGCACAGAGACAGTGACTTGCACGTGAATAAGTTTCTATTGATAGTAGGTTAACATTGCATCCACCACACTCTATCCTCCCTTACTTCCTGAAGACCGGTGTCAAGACATAGGTACGGAGACCGAAACCAGGGTTGGACACAATGGTTGACCAAGTTAAGCAGCCCGTCCGCGCTTGCCACAGACGCCTGAGTCGCGCACGATGAGCTGGGTCGTCATGCAAAAGTGTAGGGTGGGGAGGGGGGCTCGGATCCCAGATTAGCGGGAGTGCCGTTGAAGCCACATTAAGAAGGAGCCACTGCAGCCTAGCTCCCCATCCAGAAAGCAGCACCGACTTATCCCGTCAGTTGGCAGCCCTCCAGGCCAGTGCGTTTAGTGTACCGTGATAATTTAAAAGTGAGGAATGTGTGCTGGGGACCGTGCTTCGCTATAAGCAAGTAATTTCTGTATTCACTACCTGGGGGTGTGATGGTCACTTTTCACATTTATACTCTCCTAAAAACTTGAAATATTTTTATGTTCTTAGGATGAGGACACAACTCCGAAATATATCACTAAATGCATTCTTCATATCTATAATTCACAATGCGTTCATTTCTTGTCTATCATTAAAATGCGCTTTGCCTTATTTTAAGTAGTCGTTGATAAAACTTTGTTTAATTTTGCTGAGAAGTGTGAGCTATGTGCGACCACTCTGCTTGTACTAAGTATGGGGTGTAGCGGTGCTAGTTAGGAAAGGCTCCATGCTGGTAGCAGTAGCTCGGTCCGTTTGTCTTGTGCAGGTGATGAATTCTCCTGTGACTTCCCTTAACTGGTATTCAACTTCCGTCTGTGGCTGCTCGAAGGTGGGCTCTGGTCAGTGGCCAAATCTCGGGAACCGCCAAGACCGGTGGGCTAAACCAGGTGAGGGTATTCGATGTTGTGTGTCCATCAAACATCCCGTAGTCTGATCGCCGTCCTCCCACCTCTTCCCCACTTTCAACAGTCTTATGGAGAAGGCGACATGCAATCCCGTAGGCAGCCCAGGATAACTCGGGTCGGTCTCCCATTAAAAGCCATTTCGAGACCCATAGTGGAGTTCGGCAACTGTCTGGGATGTCTGAGCAGTCCTATTTAGGGACAGCACTGTTTGCCCCCTCACAGAGGTAGAGGTTAGAAAAGGTGCCCTATACAAATACTGGGCCTCAAGTCTTCTGCAGTCGGCTGCGGCTCGCAGATTGTAAAACCCGTGGTCGAGATAACCAAACGAACCACAACACACTCCGTGTCCATCCCCCGCATCAAGCCCTCCGGGTTGCTCGGGTGAGTCTGCTCACAATAGCAGCCTGGAATGTTTGTTCCATTTTAGACAATCCGCGGAGCAACCAGCCGTAACGGAGAACGTCGCTAGTCACGCAAGAACTGGCGCGCTACAAAGTGGACATCGCTGCCCTCAGAGAGACCCGATTCTCCGAGTAGGGTTAGCTGGAGGAGTTGGAGCGGCCGCCCAAAGGCAGTGCAATGCGATGCTAGTGTCGCCTTTGCCATACAGAACGCCATCATTGGACGACTGCTCTGTCTGCCATAGGGCATCAACGACCGGTTGACGCCCTAGGCTTGCCTCTTCGGACACTCACATTCGCCATCCTCATCAGGGCCTATGCCGCCCCACCCCCCTGACCCCCCACCATATTGATTATCTCTGATGAGGCGAAAAACAAATTCTACGAGGACCTGCACGCCCTCCTTGCACCTGTGCCCAAGGCAAACAAACTGGGTGACCTTGACAACTGCAATGCCCGCGTTGGGTGACACCACGCTGCCTAGAAGGTAGAGTTGCGTCCCCATGGTCTAGGCGGCTGTAACGACAACGACCTTCATTGTCTGCACACCTGCGCGGAACATGGACTCCTTCTGACCAACACCTTCTTCCGCTTTCCGACGCGGGAGAAGGCAACGTGGATGCAACCCGATCACGGCGTTGGCAGCTGATGGATTATGTTCTCGTCCGGAGGCGAGATCGTCAGGATGTGGTTATGATCACGGCTATCCGTGACACAGATGGCTGGGGGGATCACGACACCATCACCTCCAAGATGAGGCTCCCACTTAAACTCCACAGGAGCGACCCCACACGTGAGTTAAATATACCTTTGTTTTGATTTCAGCAGCCAACTAACAGAGAAACTGGAGGATCTGTAGGCTCCAGATGATAACGCCACCATGGAGGCACGATGGCGTCAAGGGTGGAACGTCATCCAGTCCACTGTCTTCGGCGTCAATTGACACGCAAGTCATCAATACCAAGACTGGTTTGACGAAAATGGCGCCAAAAAATCATCAAACTACTCACTGAGAAGACCCGACTATACAAAGCCTACAGCCGGGCTGACGCCAACAAAGCTGCCGTCGTCAGAGGCATCCGCCTTGTACAGCAACGGCTACGGGAGATACAGTACACCTGGATGGCCC
Organism: Schistocephalus solidus; assembly: GCA_017591395.1. Lineage (NCBI taxonomy): Eukaryota > Metazoa > Platyhelminthes > Cestoda > Diphyllobothriidea > Diphyllobothriidae > Schistocephalus > Schistocephalus solidus. Next base: position 185,910 of record WEDG01000850.1, on the reverse strand, counting down.
GCAAAGCTGAGGAAATCCAAGAGTACAAGGACTGCAACGAAAGGACAAACTTCTTCAAGGCCAGTAAGGCCCTCTATGGTCCGTGAACCAAGGAAACCGCACCGCTGCTCAGATCCGATTAGAGCATCCGAAGATGTCCAGGATAGCACACACTGTGGAGTATATCAATAGGACCAGCTTTACCCATAAAACATCGACAGAATCGTTAATAACTTCATCACGCACATATGTCAGTTCCACTTTATCAACATATGCTACACGTCGCTATGCGACCGCCTGCGAGGGCTCTAAAGTGAGCTCCAGGGCACAACGAAACATACATGTTCCTTAAGCAGATTGGTGAGCCGCACACTATCATCATATCCCCGATCGCAACGGACAAAACAACGGGCCCGTGGCTCAATGCTAGAGCTTTCGACTCAATTAACAAAGGTCGCGGGTTCGAATCCCAGGTGGTCCACACTTGGGATTGGGTATGACTGGCTGATGACGGCTGATAAGCCAGAAATGGCCATTCCGGTCTCCCTTGTCTTTTTCGGTTCCACTTCATCAACATATGCTACACGTCGCTATGCGACCGCCTGCGAGGGCTCTAAAGTGAGCTCCAGGGCACAACGAAACATGCATGTTCATTAAGCAGATTGGTGAGCCGCACACTATCATCATATTCCCGATCGCAACCGGCAGAACAACGGGCCCGTGGCTCAATGGTAGAGCTTTCGACTCAATTACCAAAGGTCGCGGGTTTGAATCCCAGGTGGTCCACACTTGGGATTGGGTATGACTGGCTGATGACGGCTGTTAAGCCAGAAATGGTCATTCCGGTCTCCCTTGTCTTTTTCGGTTCCACTTTATCAACATATGCCACACGTCACTATGCGACCGCCTGCGAGGGCTCTAAAGTGAGCTCCAAGACACAACGGAACATATATGTTCCTTAAGCAGATCGGTGAGCCGCACACTATCACATATATATTAAATTACCTGTGCCTCGCGTGTTTGCTACCGTTTGGAATGTATGTATCTTTATATAGTCCAGTATGAATGGGCGAACCTCATTCTATAGGCCATCCACAGTAAAGAAGCTCCGAATGCGTGGAAAAGCTCATTAACATGTAACCCGCTACCAGGCCAAAGTCGGTCAAGTTATAATAGCAGAGGGAAAGACAGACAGAGACTGCCGGTGGATTGCTACAGGCTTATTGCGGGCTTATTCTGCCTTCATTCAGCCAATCATGATGCTGACTACTGGCTGGGACAAGAAACACAAACATGCGCTCTTACACGGCGCAGATGGCTCACAGTCGTGGTTTAGCAGATGAATCACAAACACTTCACGGAATCAAAGTTCATCAATGCCTTGTCGCCTGTCATTCTCTGTGGCTGATGCAGAGCAAACTATTGGCTTCTCGAAAGGGCCTTTCGGTCTAGGCTCAGTAACTTCTCCGTCTTGACGTGCATATCTCTTAATTTTCAACATAAATCTGTGAACTGTGTGACTAACCATTTTGGGTCAGCCAGTAAGATAATCTTTTTGCAATAAAGTCCATTGACCAATTTTCAAATTAAAAGGGGAACGATAAACTGCAACTAGTGCCGAAGCCCCATTCCCGCACCACTCCTCTCATTCCCCCTGCCCTCCCCCTCGCATGACTGACTGTTATCCCGCGCATTGCAGTGTTAATCACGCTTGACATATTTTGACTGAAATCTGAACTGGTTTGCTTAGATAAGTTTTCCTCCCCCCTTTTTAATCTCACCATGTGAAACCGCATGCATCAGAACCACAGTTTATGCTTTGTTTACCTATCACGTTTCATCCCTCTAGGTCGATCTATGATTGGACAGTTTATGTTGAATTATTAATAGACAATGACCGTATGAAGTTGAATAAGAGGTCGCAAAAGTTTATGAAGTCATTAAAATCTGCTTATTTCGTTGCCTTTGCCTTGTTCAAAAGCTATTATGGCAAGGGCGAATGGTAAACTCAGTTTGTCCTTGAAATCATGATTTCTTAATCCAGACGATAAAATTGGCCCCAATAGCTCGTAGGAAAAAGTAAAACATACTAAATCAAGTTGATTTTACATGAAAAAACTGAATTTATCATGTGCTTTTGTCACAAAAAATGCTTATTCAAATGCATTTTCTTAATTCATGCTTGTTATTAAAGTGTACTTCATACAAACTGCGTCATATCAAATTTTCCAGAGTCCTATTACACAAGGACACATATTTTAATTAATAGTTTAGGATACCTGATGGAAGTTTCTGCCTACCATCATTAGGGCCATCACCCTTCTTTATTTTGGACCAATTATGTCTTGCACATATTTCAAGCTTTCAGACAGTTATATTCTTTGTAAACAGTGTCGTCAAGGTCTGAGGCGTTAATTTTTAGTCAAGAGACCAGGGTGTGACTGCTAAAATATGAATTATTTTTTTTCCTGACCGAAGAAATAAACGGCTTACTAAGGTGTGATAAACATGGAGCCAACACGTGGATTGCACTCTTCGTTCGATGATCGTAGTGGTATAAATAATCAGTCAATAATTTTGCCTCAAATGCTGATTTTATAAAAACAGGTTTGACGATGGATGTTTAAAAGTTGTGCCCTTTCTCAAAACTTTACTTGGTTCTCAATCAACATTTTACTATATATGACGTGATTTTATCAGGAAACAAGAAAAAGGATATTAATATGCACCTTTGTATAATGAAAACTGATTTTTATTGGTGAATTTTGTAACAGTATTCTTAGCTGTTAGCTATTCTTAGATGTTTCTCCAAACTGTCTGCCAGTGGACCAAAAATCACAATTTAAAATGGCCAAATTTTCGGTTTATTAACTCCACTTCCTTCATTTCTAGGAAGAGATAAACTTACAGGGCAGAAGAAAGAATATGAGATGCTTCGATATTTACACATCGAAAGATATTCGGTAAAATGAAATTTTTAAGTTCGGGGATGTATATCAATTTGTGTGAAAGCCTTCACATACCTAATGCTGGTTACAGTGGAAACACTGAGTCTTTTCTTTTCGTCGCGTTGACTGCCAATCGTGACGCTAAAGCTACTGCACATGAGTTCAATCTTTGAATGAACTTGTCTTGACAAATAACTTTTCAATGACAAGCGTCGACTACGAAATTTAACGTCGTTGTATATCAGCCTAGGTGGGGCTCATTTTAAATTTTATAAGCCTTCTTTTACCTTCCTTCGGATGGGGGTTTTTAAATGCTACACAGTCATGGGTATTTAACTTAGCAAAGGCAATCCTTAAGAACTTTGACGAAAAAGATCGCAGAAAGAACTTGCTTCTGTAAGATACAAGACCGTTTCCTGACAAAATGATCTTTCCAGAAAAATGGAATATGTTAGTAAAGTTAACCAAGATGTGTACAGGGAACCTGAAAACGTCAAATAAAAGAAACAAGTAATGCTTGCGTTAACGTGCGATTGGAAACATTAACTACTGAGTTTTGCTTTCATGTCTATTTGAGACTAGGGTTAGGCCTGTGTGAAATGATTCTTTATTGAATACTTGCATTTAGATTGTACCTAAAATTCGATGACCTAAAAGTATTATTTTAATGTAATGTCATTCCATCGAGTTATGGTAGGGAGTTTTGAAATACTTTTCCACAGTTTGTTTCGGGCTTATTCTGCCTTTATTCAGCCAATCATAACCCTGACTACCAGCTGGGACTGGAAACACAGACATACGCTCGAGTATGGTGCAGACAGTCCACACACCGGATCATAAGCCCTTCATAGAACCGAAATTCATAAGTGCCTCGCCACCTATCACTGCAGATCGGGTATTTATTCAAACAGGAATATTTACATATATATCTATATTTGCAGAAGGGCATTACCGACCAATCCACTAATTTTCGGTCATTTGGAATATTTCTATATACCCTTTCTTCAAGTGTCAATTTTTAAGAGGACGTAATTTGCTATAAAATGAGTAAAAGGAAGAATATTTGTGTGCGTGTTTTCTATAAAGTATACTTTAATTTTTAAGAGCACTGAAAATCAATGAAAAAATTGTAAACTACATAAATAGTTATTGTTTACAGAGTATGCATTTGCGGGCTGTCAGAAACAGGCTCTTTCAAAAGCCGGTATCCTACTGTAGGTGAAATAACTTGGGATTTGGTTGCACGATAATCAATACGACACCCCTACTTAATTAATTTGTTTGAAATGAAAACACATTTCAGAATTTCCGATAACATTGCATGAGATAGGGAATCTACTGTATATATGCATCAGGAAACTGATGGACAGAAAGCCGTGTAATAGGCTTTGGCACATGCATGATAAGCGAGAGTAGAATGCGTTTACATTAAATGCCTGCCATTAAGTCTCTGAATTGCTGAGTTCCCATGCATTTTGGGCACAAACTCATTCTCTTGGTGTATGAAAATCTGAGGAAAGCGCGTTGAAAGATTTTCAGTTAGGAACCTCCCATGATATGAGGTGAAAAAATGTTTATATTTTATACGACAAACATTGGAATGTTCGTGAGTGTCTTGTGCAAAAAAGGCTCCGTTTATGTAGCATTTTGATTTAAAAACTACTGGGAAAAAAAGTTGAGAACGGTCCGAGGATTTCAATTATGAAAAATTATGCTTTATGTTTCCTTGAAAAAGGCGAATAATAAAATGCCCGGTGTATAGCATAAACAACGTTCATTATTTTTGGAGCACTTTCTACACTTTCCTATTCCAGGAATATTGACGGCAAGGATCTAATAGTTAAGTCTAATTGAAAACTAGAGCACAGGGTCTCCTGCAAAAAGAAAGGGTTCTAATACCAGTAGGGCCGATGAACGAGACAAGTAATGGAGTCTGCGGAAGACACCTATATTACTTGCATTTCCAGCGTAAGGTGGATTTATTACTCCAATGATGTGCCGAAGCAGACACGCCATTTTAAATATACAAATTATGAGTGGGTATAAGGGGCAAAAAACAGTAACTCCAAGATTATTGATGAAAGAAGGTTAAATTGGGTAACATGGTCCGCGGCTAACAAACATAACCTAACACAAAATGATCTTTCCAGAAAAAAATGGAATATGTCAGTAAAGTTAACCAAGATGTGTACAGGGAACCTGAAAACGTCAAATAAAAGAAACAAGTAATGCTTGCGTTAACGTGCGATTGGAAACATTAACTACTGAGTTTTGCTTTCATGTCTATTTGAGATTAGGGTTAGGCCGGTGTGAAATGATTCTTTATTGAATACTTGTTTTTCGATTGTACCTAAATTTCTATGACCTAAAAGTATTATTTTAATGTAATGCCATTCCATCGAGTTATGGTAGGGAGTTTTTAAATACTTTTCCATTTAAAAAACACAGTTGAGAAAAAAAGGGAAAAACTAAAGGCTGCTTTTTATCGCTACACTATTGAGGAAAAATTAGCGTGAGTCTCTTCAACCGAATTTAATGGGCAGGAAAATTTGCCCGATTGATGTTCACCTCTTTAGCTTCTAGTAGTTTAGCATCAACCACGACGACACAGTTCATCGTCTGTGTAAAATAAGAGTACGAAAATCGGCAACTGAAACAAAAGCATTGGCAAAAAAACTGTTTGACAAGTGTTCGCCCATTGCTAGTAAATTATCCTCTGGGTACTGCCTTTATGCATGGAAAATACTGGTGCGTAAATAAGAACTCCAGATTTATTCAAATAGTTGTGATGCATATAATTCAGGTGTGACGAATAGAAAATGAGGGCAGGGGACGGTGAGCCTTTCCCCAGGGGGAGAGTGATTGCTCCAGTCTGTTTGCTGACAACCAGCTAATTGGCGTTCGGTCTTGTTAGTTGCAAAGTATGCACAAGGGGCCCCTTTGCATCCAGGCCCGGTTAACGTGGTCTGATTGTAGTCGTTGCCTTCAAATGCAAGCTGGCATCGTTGAAATGCTTTCTGCTAGCACATCAGTAATTGGTAGATTATTATGAAAGCTTTTTCGAGGACCATCTGGTGGTCAAAATTGACAAAGTGCGCGATAATTACAAAATTTTTACGTCGCTGTTTTGCCAAAACGCTTTTGCATATCTAAGTACTATATGCTGACCATTGCTCTTTGTCTGAGGCGTAAAATCAAGGGAAATAAAGAATAATGTTTGTTTATTTATGAATGGGAAATTTCGGAAACGGCCGGATTCGAACGATCGCGTACTGCTGCGCTCAGTGTGCCACCAAATGTGGACTATCTGATCACGAGCTATCCGTTCCTTTGCACGTCTTGCAGTAGTGGAGCACAATTTTCTTACTGGGTGCGTTTCATATAACCGTAATAGGTACCTCGCCCTCTCCCATCTCCGGTCTTTTTGACTCTATCATGGTACCGGGCTCAGGTGTGGGAGGAGGAAAGAGTGCGGTAACGATAAGCGCCGTGGTTGGAAGGTTGCCAACTGACAATTACACTCAGACCTCGCAGTTAGTCCAATGTGTGTTGTGTGGAGTGGCTGACTGGTGGTCTGATAGTCAGGCTGCGATGGCTCCTTCTTAACGTGACCTCTGGCTATCTCACACATGTGAGATGTAAGCCGTTCAACCCCCTGTTGTGTGAAATCCTGCTGCTCATGTTTGGGGGGCCAGGTCGTGTACGTAGTACACGTAGACGAGGTCACCAGCAGCTGCGCCCACTTCCGCATCAGACAACTGACCGACTCGGACAGTGGTTTGACTGTGGGGTGGGGGAGAGACTGAGGTCGACGACTCAGCAAATGTTCCTCACTATAAACAATCTGCCGCGCTTGAAACTATTACGGTGCGCTAAAAGCCGTGGCTTGGGAGGTTTCCAACTGACGGGAGAACTCGGACCGCGTGGCCAGCCCAATATGTGTTTTGTGTGGAGTGACTGACTGGCAGACTGAGTCAGGCTGAAATGGCTCCTTCTTAATGTGGCCTTTATGGCCCTCACAATCCGTGGGATCTGAGCGAGGTGTGGTGGTACGCCCAGGGCGGCTCCGGTCGCGTCAGCCACCTGCGCCCTCTCCCATCTCCGGTCTTTTTGACTCTGTCAGGACACCGGGCTCAAATGGGGGAGCAGGAGAGAGTGCGGTAGCTGCAGTGCAAGGCTACTGTCACTTAAAACCAATTCACGCGCAAGTCACCGTCCCTGCACCACCCTTCCATGGAGCATACAGTGGACAACGTCGAAATCGACGGTCGAACTATCGGTATATGTACCTTAATTATTTATAATAATTTTTGCACATTCTTTTGATCCTTCAATTAAGTTTTTGGCAATGAAATCATCTTGGTACCCATTCCCACAGAGTTTTCCTTTGGTCAATCTTACGCTGGAAAAAAAAAAACAATCCACGGAAAAACAGATCAGATTAAGTTTCTGCGTAATTGGTCGAAAAATTATACATTTCATGTACTTTCAGGATCTGCAAACGTTTTTCCCCCTGTATCATCGATGCGTGGGTTTGTAAGCAGGTTCCGATGTTGCCTTATCAGTGAAGAGAAGGTTGTTCGCTCACCGGAATCACAGCTTTATTTCGTCGGAGCTTGGAGTCAACCGTCAGAGATAAAAGCGGCAAAAACCAACAACAGCTATAGGGGGAGGGGCAAATCAGACACCAGTGGCGAAATTCCGGAGGTGACTGCGCAAAGCTCTGTATACCGACGCCAGATCGACAAATCGATTGTTTGAGGTCTCATTGGAGGCCCAGGCTTCAATCAATTCTCGACTTTTCTTACTTCTGGCGTGGGCAATTATCGTCGTGGCTGCGAAGTTAACCTATTGACCAGTTTCATAGGTGTGGGCAGCCCCCTGTGATAATACGTCACCACGTCTCACAACCAGCTTACGTTGGTGTATTCACTAACTAAGCATCCGTCCAGTCTGTCCTGTGTAGTTACGGGAACAGTTTTGGCACGGGATGCGATGCACTACACCCGACTGCTCATTAGGATTTAATCTGTCTTTCATTTTCATGACCCTGCTGCGCATGGTAGCTTTGGGCCGGTGAGCAATTCTGACACCTAGTCCCGCAGCAATGCACTCGGTCGCCTCTGACACGTCCTTGATGTATGGCAGCGGGTTTGTGTTAGGTTATGTTTGTTAGCCGCGGACCATGTTACCCAATTTAACCTTCTTTCATCAATAATCTTGGAGTTACTGTTTTTTGCCCCTTATACCCACTCATAATTTGTATATTTAAAATGGCGTGTCTGCTTCGGCACATCATTGGAGTAATAAATCCACCTTACGCTGGAAATGCAAGTAATATAGGTGTCTTCCGCAGACTCCATTACTTGTCTCGTTCATCGGCCCTACTGGTATTAGCACCCTTTCTTTTTGCAGGAGACCCTGTGCTCTAGTTTTCAATTAGACTTAACTATTAGATCCTTGCCGTCAATATTCCTGGAATAGGAAAGTGTAGAAAGTGCTCCAAAAATAATGAACGTTGTTTATGCTATACACCGGGCATTTTATTATTCGCCTTTTCAAGGAAACATAAAGCATAATTTTCATAATTGAAATCCTCGGACCGTTCTCAACTTTTTTCCCAGTAGTTTTAAATCAAAATGCTACATAAACGGAGCCTTTTTGCACAAGACACTCACGAACATTCCAATGTTTGTCGTATAAAATATAAACATTTTTTCACCTCATATCATGGGAGGTTCCTAACTGAAAATCTTTCAACGCGCTTTCCTCAGATTTTCATACACCAAGAGAATGAGTTTGTGCCCAAAATGCATGGGAACTCAGCAATTCAGAGACTTAATGGCAGGCATTTAATGTAAACGCATTCTACTCTCGCTTATCATGCATGTGCCAAAGCCTATTACACGGCTTTCTGTCCATCAGTTTCCTGATGCATATATACAGTAGATTCCCTATCTCATGCAATGTTATCGGAAATTCTGAAATGTGTTTTCATTTCAAACAAATTAATTAAGTAGGGGTGTCGTATTGATTATCGTGCAACCAAATCCCAAGTTATTTCACCTACAGTAGGATACCGGCTTTTGAAAGAGCCTGTTTCTGACAGCCCGCAAATGCATACTCTGTAAACAATAACTATTTATGTAGTTTACAATTTTTTCATTGATTTTCAGTGCTCTTAAAAATTAAAGTATACTTTATAGAAAACACGCACACAAATATTCTTCCTTTTACTCATTTTATAGCAAATTACGTCCTCTTAAAAATTGACACTTGAAGAAAGGGTATATAGAAATATTCCAAATGACCGAAAATTAGTGGATTGGTCGGTAATGCCCTTCTGCAAATATAGATATATATGTAAATATTCCTGTTTGAATAAATACCCGATCTGCAGTGATAGGTGGCGAGGCACTTATGAATTTCGGTTCTATGAAGGGCTTATGATCCGGTGTGTGGACTGTCTGCACCATACTCGAGCGTATGTTTGTGTTTCCAGTCCCAGCTGGTAGTCAGGGTTATGATTGGCTGAATAAAGGCAGAATAAGCCCGAAACAAACTGTGGAAAAGTATTTAAAAACTCCCTACCATAACTCGATGGAATGACATTACATTAAAATAATACTTTTAGGTCATCGAATTTTTAGGTACAATCTAAAATGCAAGTATTCAATAAAGAATCATTTCACACAGGCCTAACCCTAGTCTCAAATAGACATGAAAGCAAAAACTCGGTAGTTAATGTTTCCAATCGCACGTTAACGCAAGCATTACTTGTTTCTTTTATTTGACGTTTTCAGGTTCCCTGTACACATCTTGGTTAACTTTACTAACATATTCCATTTTTTTCTGGAAAGATCATTTTGTCAGGAAACGGTCTTATATCTTACAGAAGCAAGTTCTTTCTGCGATCTTTTTCATCCAAATTCTAAAGGATTGCCTTTGCTAAGTTAAATACCCATGACTGTGTAGCATTTAAAATCCCCCATCCGAAGGAAGGTAAAAGAAGGCTTATAAAATTTGAAATGAGCCCCACCTAGGCTGATATACAACGACTTAAAATTTCGTAGCCGAAACTTGTCATTGAAAAGTTATTTGTCAAGACGAGTTCATTCAAAGATTGAACTCATGTGCAGTAGCTTTAGCGTCACGATTGGCAGTCAACGCGACGAAAAGAAAAGACTCAGTGTTTCAACTGTAACCAGCATTAGGTATGTGAAGGCTTTCACACAAATTGATATACATCCCCGAACTTAAAAATTTCATTTTACCGAATATCTTTCGATGTGTAAATATCGAAGCATCTCATATTCTTTCTTCTGCCCTGTAAGTTTATCTCTTCCTAGAAATGAAGGAAGTGGAGTTAATAAACCGAAAATTTGGCCATTTTAAATTGTGATTTTTGGTCCACTGGCAGACAGTTTGGAGAAACATCTAAGAATAGCTAACAGCTAAGAATACTGTTACAAAATTCACCAATAAAAATCAGTTTTCATTATACAAAGGTGCATATTAATATCCTTTTTCTTGTTTCCTGATAAAATCACGTCATAGATAGTAAAATCTTGATTGAGAACCAAGTAAAGTTTTGAGAAATGGCACAACTTTTAAATATCCATCCTCAAACCTGTTTTTATAAAATCAGCATTTGAGGCAAAATTATTGACTGATTATTTGTGTCACTAAGATCATCGAACGAACAGTGCAATCCACGTGGTGGCTCCATGTTTATCACACCTTACTAAGCCGTTTATTTCTTCGGCCAGGAAAAAAATAATTCGTATTTTAGCAGTCACACCCTGGTCTCTTGACTAAAAATTAACGCCTCAGACCTTGAGGACACTGTTTATAAAGAATATAACTGTCTGAAAGCTTGAAAATATGTGCAAGACATAATTGGTCCAAAATAAAGTAGGGTGATGGCCCTAATGATGGTAGGCAGAAATTTCCATCAGGTATCCTAAAACTATTAATTAAAATATGTGTCCTTGTGTAATGGGACTCTGGAAAATTTGATATGACGCAGTTTGTATGAAGTGGACTTTAATAACAAGCATGAATTAAGAAAACGCATTTGAATAAGCATTTTTTGTGACAAAAGCACATGATAAATTCAGTTTTTTCATGTAAAATCAACTTGATTTAGTATGTTTTACTTTTTCCTACGAGTTATTGGGGCCAATTTTATCTTCTGGATTAAGAAATCATGATTTCAAGGACAAACTGAGTTTACCATTCGCCCTTGCCATAATAGCTTTTGAACAAGGCAAAGGCAACGAAAATAAGCAGATTTTAATGACTTCATAAACTTTTGCGACCTCTTATTCAACTTCATACGGTCATTGCCTATTAATAATTCAACATAAACTGTCTAATCATACATCGACCTAGAGGGATGAAACGTGATAGGTAAACAAAGCATAAACTGTGGGTCTGATGCATGCGGTTTCACATGGTGAGATTGAAAAGGGGGGAGGAAAACTTATCTAAGCAAACCAGTTCAGATTTCAGTCAAAATGTGTCAAGCGTGATTAACACTGCAATGCGCGGGATAACAGTCAGTCATGCGAGGGGGAGGGCAGGGGGAATGAGAGGAGTGGTCCGGGAATGGGGCTTCCTCTATTATCAGGTTTTACCACGGCAGTGCGAGGTTGATCACAGGATCCAGCTGCTTACAGAGTTCTAGTTTTCGTTTTCGTATTGCAGCTGCCACCCTGTAGCGCAGGACACGCCCAATCGTCACCCGAAATAGACCTTTAATGCAGCCATTTGGTCCACCATATGACCCGTGTCCACCAAGTGCATTGTAATTGAACTCTTGGGTATCTCATATGCCGCCCTTAGCAGCCATTTCGGCATGTGTTCAGCTGACCGAGTTGCCAACTGCCTTTGCGTGCACCCAATGTATTTTTCATCCGCAACTTCGTGTAAACTCATAAATAGAATTTTATGTGGCATGCATAGGCAGAATGTCTTTGGTCCATCTAACTGGGATAGCCATAGTGGTTCTTATAAACAACAACTTAGAGGCGGCGTACGTTCGTTCAATCGTGCATCTGAGCCGTCGCTTTATCACAGTTGACACATTATCACCTTTATAAGGGAGCTAGATGCATACCGGCTTTATTGGCATGGAGATTTCGGTAGGACTTTCTTCTCTGAGATGGCAATACTTATCGATGCATTTCCCACGATACCCGTTTCCAAGAAAGAAATTCTTCAGGAAAGTGATCTCAGCATCGATCGTATCTGATGAACAAATTCTAGTGGCTCTAGTGAACAGGCACAAAAATGAATTTCGTTCTCTCTGAATTGGAAAGAAACTGAGGAAATGCATATATTGAACATCCCAAGTGGTTTTTCTATAGAGGGACCTCTGAATGGAGCCATTTGCCCGCCTACGTTCGAAAAACGCCTAAGAAAAACAATGTGTTATACTTCTCGTGCTCGATCGTATGTATTCTCAATGTTTTGGACTGTTGACTATGGCGAAAATATCATCCACATATCGTCTATAGAATGTAGTTTGTTGTAAGTTTTCGCCTCATTTTCGCTCGAGGTTTGACATAAAGATGTCCGCTAGGACTGGCCCTAATGGACTGTCCCTAGCAACACCATCGATCTTTCGAGGCAACTGTCCGTTGAACAAGAACTGCACCTTTTTCGTGCATATTTGCAGTAGTTCCTGAAGTTGCGCTGGTTCCAGGCATGTATCGGCCGCATTTTCACAAATTATGTTAAGTGTTTCACCCAAAGGTACGTTTGTGAACAGGATCTGCACGTCAAGTGAGATCATGTGCTTATTAGGTAAATTATTATGCAAATTTAATTTCTTTAACCTATCTACGAATTAGAAGGTGTCTTTTGTAGTGTGCGCAGCTAGTTTTCGTCTGATTGGTTTGATTTGTTGTATTAATCCCTGGCCGAGTCTATGTTGAGGTGAATTCCTCATTGATAAAATTGGTCGTAACGGTACTCCTCACTTATGCAATTTTGGTAGCCCGTACAGTCTGGGAACATGTGAACCTACAGGCCTAAGACATGCGGCCATGTTCTCGTCTATTATTTGTTTTTTTAGTAGCAATCTCACCTTTTTTCAAATGCAGTCTTCCAGTGCTTTTGTTTCTTCTTTCCCATAGGTCTCAGAGGACAATTTGCTAGAGTCACTCAATACTGATTTCATCCTACTTATATAATCGGTCTTGTTTAGAATCACGACACCGCTTCCCTTGTCAGGTCTCGAGATAACGACATCCGTAGCTTTACGTAGGTCATTTAGAGCCCAGAGGTGTTGCTTCGTTAATAGTGAGGGCTGCGTAACCGAGGATGTCCTGTACTGATAAGCGATATCAACGAATTTTGCTTTTAGCCATCTCACATTGTCTTCTGACGTTGGCCTTAGGTTGACTAACTGGTGATATAAGTTTTCAAATTGGGCTTCAGTCTCTGTCGGGCCTATTTTTCTTCTTCGTACACAAAATTTGCGCCCTAAAGAAAGAGCTTCGGCTTGTAGTTTAGCCAGTGTTAAATCTGACATGTTAATAATGTAGTCATCTGGATTTTTTGGAAACAATTCGTCTACAGGTTGTGCCCTTAGCGACTTGATTAGCTCAGCGCGGAACGATTAACTTATCTGGACTTGCAAGTTTGAAACATGTTTAACGAACAATAACCAACATGTTTTGATTGGCCTAATTGGCAGCGTATTTGTGAGAGTGAATATTAACATTCCTCCTTCTTCGAAAGGGTGAGACGGTCGAGATTTTGTAGGGTGGGGCGTAGGGCATCTCTTCGGAGGGTCTTACTTAGTTGGTGAGGGTAAGTCCGATTCTGCCTGCATGACCGCAGGAATTCATATCTAGTCTTTTCCCGGGTGATCTTGCAGCGTTGCTGAACGAGCTGATCTAGCGATTTGATGAGAAGGCCTGGGAGGCGCCTTTTCAGATAATTTAAGCAGTTTATGCTTTTTTACCTATCACGTTTCATACCTCTAGGTCGATGTATAATTGGACAATTTATCTTGAATTATTAATAGACAATGACCGTATGCTGTTGAATAAGAGGTCGCAAAATTGTATGACGTAATTAAATTCTGCTTACTTCGTCTCCTTTGTCTTGTTCTAATTTATTCTGGGAAAACATTGCTTCAATAATAGCTTCAAACAAATTTTAACCATAGTGACGAAGGAAATCGGTTAATCGGTGTATATATTGCAATATATACATCGATTGACGGTTTCTCTTTGTCACTCTGGTTAAATGTGTTAGATGCTATTAGTCAGAAGTTCACATATATAGGGGTAAGGGCTACAAATAATTGAAAATATCTTTCATACTGTTATATTTATATTTGGGTTTCATCAGGAAAGCCATTAACCGATTCGCACCTTTCCCACACGCCTTTTATTGAAATACAGTTTCAATTACATATTTTACAGGTCCTGTGGTGTGACTGTAGATTTTGTTACAAAGGATGGGTGAGGGTCGGATTTTCTTAAACTTTTTTATATATGGCGTAAATTCCACTCACCTCTGTTCACGCTAATGAAGTTAGTTCGCCGAAAATTCAGTTTTCAATAACTGACTTGACGAAAAATTTAAGATATCCTATTGTATTTGTGTCAACAAGCTGACTATCAATATTCAGTAAATGTTCAACCTATTTTACACATTTACACCAGGCTCTATCATGAGCAAGAAACAGCAAGGTTAAATGCATTTTACTTATGAGAATTTGGTTTGAAATTAATACTCCTTAAATTGGACGCAATAAATCTCGGCGTTGAGTGTCTCCTTTGAATACTTGAGATCAATTGTGACTATAACTTTTCGAAATTGGTTTACGAAATCCTCTTCCTTAAGTGTCGTCTCGATTTTTGGTCAAGAATAGCTGGTATGATTTCACCAAATGCATCCCTCAATGTTGACAAATATTTTGTACCCTAAACTTCACGAACACTTTTTTGGAATGCAACAATAACCTCCGACACAGAGCAACCAACCCCACCATTGTGAACTTAATTCACTTATTTGCTACCTGTTATGTTAAAAACGTCTTTCTTTAATGCAGTGAAGTTTTCCAAATGCTGTTTGTTATTTTCAGAATTAAAGACCTTTAAGTACAGTAAAACCAACTCCTCTTTCCTCTTATAACCAAGGTCTGTTTTAAATAACTGAATTACTAGACTTCGGTATCTACACGAAAACCTTTTTTACCTGATATCTGTTGTGGTGTTTATTTAGAATTAAGCTCAGGTGGGGGAGAAGAGAGTGCAGTAGATGCATCGCAAGTCTACTATCACTTTAAACTAAATCACGCGCAAGTCACAGTCCCTGCACCACCCTTCCGTGGAGCATGCGGTGGACATTGTCGGAATTGACGGTCGAACTATCGGTTAAATGTGGCCATAAGCGATCTTTTTACGGAGGTTTACCCATCATTCCCTCTTGCACGGAGACTGGAGCTCGACCATAATATCCTTGTAGTATGGTAGCCAAAATAACTGCTGATTTGACGGAAATAAATCGATAGTTCGACATGACAACTATTTTAAACCTTGGTAAACAAATAGATGACTATTTCGAAGAAAAACATAACTTACTAATTCACACGTGACAAGAATTGGTAACGCAAATCTAGGAAAAACCTGACATAACTAGATGTTGTTTAATGTATTGTAACGAAAGTACAAACGCACGGAGCAAGGTAAGTGCATTTTGGAATCTGATAATCAGCTTATGCAATGATGTTCTGTGTTTGAAAGCGGACAATGAAAAATTACTGATACGGGCAAACTCTGTAGGAAGCCGTAATGGGCCATCGTTTGCAAAAAGGCTAACTCGAATGGAATTTTGACTAGGAAATATTAATGTTTTCAGATTTAACTTATAAAATGTTATTCTGTGACAGTCGCAATTGGGAATGTTCCACATATCAAGCTAGTGGCATTTATCCACCGTTTAGAAAACAAGCGCTCAAATATTTCTAGTGGATACAGGAAAGTAATACCTGCAACCTTCGTAAGACAATAAATTTATTGCTGGAATTCAGGCTTAATTGTGAGGTTAATTTTTTTAAACTCCGGCGTGAAAATTGTGATTATTGGAAAAATTGGCTTCTGAGAGTTGGTTATTTGCATGGAAGTATATCATCATAATAGAGAATTAGACCAACAGTATCTAAGCAGACTGGAACTGAATGGTTCTATTTAAATTGAAAATGACCTCGTCTGTCGCTCAATTCTGTTATTTTGTACTAAATTAAACAGGTCAGGCAAATGGCTATTCATAAGTAGACGTTTATCGAACTCTCCGTTGTATTTATGCATTTTTAACTGAAGAAAAGTAATTATTGACAATGGCTCGGACCAGATATTTGTTGTGTTCATTTGGAAAGCAGTCTCCCAAATGCAAATGACAAATTTAAAATATGCGTCAGTGTTTTGGAGTGATTGCTTGCCAATTATGTTTCAGGATTTCATCAGGATATTGTGCGGACACGATGACCTAGCTTTTTTGAGAGGCTGCATTTCACTTTCCTGAACACCTGCTGAGAAGAATACACATACAAGCACCGTGCTAAAGTTTCCAAAATAAAAGTCGACACTGCGAATCCGAAACCCCGTTCCCCTAGTGAACACAAAGGTGAAAGATTGGCCAAAGTTTTCGGCTTTCCCGTCATTTTCAACGAGTGCTGTGCCACTTTCATCAATCAGTATTGTGATGGGTTTTTGTTTCTTCACAAAATGGAGTACAATCAGCGGCTTATTTTTAGCCTTCTTAATAATTTGATGTTCCGATTCTTTCTTTACTTGATTTGAGAGAATTTCATCGACGACAATTGTGCTCAAGATGTCGTCCTGAATCCGTTTCCTCAAATTTTTTACATGCAATCTGGATGAACTGTAGATCAACCTAAATCGCTAGGACGAGTGGTTACGTTGTTGGCTTCTGCAGTTCAACTTTTTAAAGTGTACAATACTTTTTCTACCCATCCCAGCCAGGTTCGTCAACATTAGAAAATACATTCTCAACGGCGCAGTGCTACAAGAAGTGGAAGCCAAAAAAGACATCGGTATGCTGACGAAAACTTCTTAAAACCATCCACTATTTGCTCGAGAGTGATGAAAAACGCAATTCTCGTGTTAAGGAGAGCATACAGGGACTTTGATGTAGACCATCAAAATTTTCAGAAAATTTCAGAGGCCGCATATGGGAAGACGCCATACAAGCCTGGAGACCCTGGCCATTTGCATATCAGAACAGTTACGGAAAAGCTCAGACGAGAGCCATCAAAACGGTTAAAAATCAAAGCTCCTTGCCATATGCAATCCATGTGATGAACCTTAGTCTTTTTTCCTTTTAGTTATACGCAAATGTTTGGAGACTGCTTACAATAATTCCATATCGTGAAGGGATTCGACCGTTGTCAGGCTTTTTAGGACTTTCTCTGAGTTCACCCACTAAAACTGCGCCTACAGCCCGCAAGGCTGAATGTGAGTAAGTTTTCTTTCTCTGTCAGAGTGGCCAAAGCATGGAGTGCCCTTTCTCAATATACTGTAATGCCTCCATCAATAAAAAGCTGTAAAAGGAACCTTGACAACCTTGTGTTCAAAATGGGTTGGGGCGACTAGAAAACAAACTTATCCCTTGAGAATCCCACCCCACATGCAATATTTTACGGTCCTCTTTGAACTATTAGAACCTAGGTGGTTTCTCTGAACACTGCACCTGATTTTACGCTGCAAGTGGGGTACTCAAAGGCTCACACCTATTTCCTCCCAATTAACGGAATTGAACTAAAACAGTACACAATCTGCCACGTAACTTTATGCAGCAGCTTAAGCTATTAGGGTGACCCTAGCCGCCACGATCTTCTGTTCCGGTTCCTGATGAGAAGAGAAGTATTGTGACAACAGTTGGAAGGATAGTGTATTCTTTGCAGAGCTATCAGAGAAGGCATTGGAAGAAGTTGACAGCTAGGCGAGGGCACGTCCTGCGCCACTGTTGCGACGTCCTAAGTGTGAGATAGTCGCGAGGCCATATGTGAGTCACCCTTGAAGGTGATTGGTCGGTTTGGACAGCCAGGATTGGCAAGTACCAGACAGACAGTGGTACACGCGTGCATTTTTGTTGCGAGAGGTTTAGATTTGCAAAGTGCGCATGGAGTTGGCCCACTAATGGATTGCGACCGTTTAAGTTCTTAGAGAAGAACCCTAGTCACCTCGACCTTCAGGCCAGGTTCCGTATGAGAAGAGTGGAAGTGGAACGCCAGTTAGAAGCATAATATATTCGATACAGAACTAGTGAAGAGGTGGGGAAAAGTTGGCGGCCGGACGAGGGCAGGCCAGAGCCATGATAGTGGCGTCCCAAGTGTGACTCAGAGGGATGTCGTCGAGCGAAGTCAGGCTTGAGTCAGCCTTGAGGATAGTTGGCTAGTTAGGACAGCCGATATTGACCGTCATCGGTGTGCATGTGCAAAGTCGCAGGAGGTTCAGTGTTGCTATATGTACCCGTAGTTGGGTCACTGTAAGTCCTTTTGTTATGCATACTGGGCGCCTATTCATCTTTACTATCTTCAATGAGCAACAGCACTGAATCCGATCAAGTGAAATCATTTTATACGATATTTAATCCTCCTCTTGCTCGCCGTTTTTACAGTCACTGTTCATGGACATAAACCCATTCCTCAGTATGCTTAGATCAGCTTTTCATCTACTTAATTGGCCTTCCGCCTACTGCTGTTGCTAAGACTAGAACAAGTAATCCCATGGGTTCCTAATATGGTCATTCCTCCCTGTAAATGAACTGGAATACACTTCGTCATTTTTAGAGAAGCCTTTCATACAGTTCAGGTCCAGGAACTGACTCTCTACATCTCTTTAAATCTCTTTGGTCACTTTACATCCTGTGAGAGAAGGAAACCCAGTGTAAGATCCATCAGGTTATGGTGTAATTAGCTAGGTACCAAATTATCCCAGTAAATTTCAAATGCGGAAAAATCCCCAGCAATAAGAACCTTTTCGTGACTATCCATTTCCCTGACCAGATGAGGGTCCATAAATCAGTTGCGCCTGACTGGTTTGGTTGTCTGTAAACCATAAGTAAATCTACGTTTTGCGAATTACTCTTGTTTAGATTAATCAAGATGGATTCCTTTAAGAGGCTTGGAGAGCACGCTCGTTCCACTACCGAAATTCCTGACCTTAAATATACAACTACCCTAACACTCTGTCTATTTAGACGGTCTTGGAAAACAGCTGATATTTGTGTATGGATAATTAAACATGCGTGATTTCGACTTTGTCCTAGTTTCCATAATGGCAAATATATGTAGGTTTTTTGCCTGAAACTTTTCTTTTTACGAGAGTCTGTCCAGTTCGTGAGATTCAATGCAAAGGTGTGTTGATGCTGGTCGATATAGACTGGCTGTAGGAACTTTCCATAGAAATGACCTTTGGGCATGAATAATTTTCCTGTTCAGGATTTAGAGATCGTACTCGTTCAGCTTTGGATCCCCCGGGGAGTTCCGCTTTGAACTCCATCAACTTTACCCAATCCACCAGCAAAAGTTTCTGCTGAACTCCCGCTGAGCGGGCTTTTTTAGGTGCAGATTTCTTGCTCAGCTAAAGCTACGTTTATTTTTCATCATAATACGCCAGTTTTAAGTGTTATAGTTGGCCCAATTCATGGTTTGATTCTATTCCTTATGTTAACAGTTTTTCATAATAATTTCTTCTATTTTATAATCCAACCTTTTCTTCATAAACTGCTCGCCTTCCTTAAAATCCTATTTTAAAGCCTTTCTCCACTTTTTCGATCTCACATCTCCATGGATGCCATCCATAATCCTTTTCTACAATAATCCTAATATAGTCAAAAATGATAGCTCAATAAATTATAGATCACAGATCTTTGCTTTCCTTCTGTTAATTCTACCATGCAACACCTAGTTTTTTTTAATAAACAATAATAAGCGTAACCTGAGTCTGAGGAATACGTTCCTTCTATTTTCCCTCAATGCGATATCAGTCATGGAAAATCTGGCTAAGCTAAGAACTCTAGCTTTTGAGTTTGATCGAGAGGTTTTGTGCATTATTATTTTCGACACGACGCTCACTCTATATAATTTTAGTTTTCACCGAAAAGACGGCGCAGAAAAGGGTGAGGGTGGTAAACTGCCCTCTTTTTTAAAGAAGATTCTCTCTTTTTAATTTGCCTTATCACTTGAGCATTTCTTAGTTTTCTGGAGACACTTATTTCGCTTCAATCAGCCTCACAAAATAAAAAAACGCTAATTGGCTCTGTTTGTAGACCTCGGTATTATTCCGACAATGAAAACTGGCACTGAAAATTCTTTGAAAGAGTTGTCGAGACTCCATTCGATGTCAGAAAAAGCGTAGGCGATTTTAGTTTACAAGAAATTGACTGGCATACAAATACTTCTCCATTAAAACTTCAGAAATTTGGGGATATTCTTCCATTTTCAAACATGTATCAATTAGTCAGCTTAATGACAAGTGAAGGTATTATTTTACTTTAATTTTTAATAATAGTGTCCACAGTTCATGACTGAATTTTGATGAAAACCTATTTCCGAGTGACCATGCATTAAGTCCTTGTTGTGTTCCACTCCCTTCCCCTACAAAAGGAAAGGTAAAACGTAACTATCTCGATTTTGCTCATCTTAACAGGAAAATAGTATGTTATTATACAAGCACTCTATATTGGATTGAAATTCTTTTAAATAATGAACGAAACCTTTTCCACAATAGACTATAGGCCTTAACAGAAACGCTCCTTTATTTCATTCCAAAAAAAGATGTGTAAATAAAATTTTGTTTCTTTGACTGTCCCACACTTTCTTCAAAACTGACCAAAGAATTACGAAATCGGCTTCAGTTTCCATCCATAAGCTTCTTAGCTGATCACTTAAGGAGGGCGTAAATATTTGAATTAGCTTCGAAAATGGGGCTCACTCGAGATATGCGCAGGTAGTCTTTAGCAGTTTATTATGCTAATCCTTACGTACATGTTGCTTATGTCTTGGGTCTCCAATCGTCTGCTAAGTCTCATGAAGTCCCTCCACCATTACTCGATTGCAACAATAATTTCATTGCAGGGTTGGATAAGATAAATTGTTAAATTACTTATTTGCAAACAACTTTACCCTTGAAACAAACTCCAGCACCTTAGTCCCTTTGTGGTCTCATGCGTTCTTACCAGTATTCACAAACACGTAATATGAATTAGTTATTCGCATTTACCTATAACTGACAACAGCCTTAACTCTCTTATTAAAGAGCTAGGATATTTTCTCTTTGCTGATCAAATTTTTATCTGTAATTTGCGAGAGTGGTTTCTTATCGGATTATTCAAAAATTCCATTATTATTCTGGTTTTAAGACCTGGCTCTCGTTATTGTTTTCAAAATTATCACAGTGTTCATAAAGCGTCCTCTTTAGAATGTAGAATTTTTATTTGGTTAGCACTGGGAAGGCACTGTCGAAACAAAAATTAGTAAAGAAATAAAATTATGACAATGAGTGCAGATAAAATGTACAAATATATAATAATGTAGGCAGAACTAGTCCTGTTAGAGCAATAGCTAGCGATGTTTTGAAATTAATTGTGAACTAGAAAATAGGCAGTTAAAAAACTCCTTCCTTAAAAATGGATGCAGAGTTCAATAAAAATCCATTTTTTGAAAGAGGGTAGGAGAAAAAAAATGGCCTGCAAAAATAAGGTAAAGAAGCAGAGTAGGCTAATACTGCAGTAGCAGTTCAGAATGAGATAGTGAAACATCGATATCGTTCGTTCTTGATCACTAAGTCACACGAAAGAAATCTCGCAAAAAGGTTTCAATGAAATTGAGGCCTCAGCATCTTAGGATCCAGAATTGAATTCTGATAAAGGTCAGTATCCAACGAAATGGAAGCAGTTCAGACTGTGAACGTCTGTAGCGGCCGAGGACTTCGCGGTTTGCACACACACGGGCGAGTAACGCACCTGTAGTCGTTATTAGACGATGCGCGTATTGAACAGGGTCTCTAAGCACCATGCCGATCACTCAAACGCAACAGTCACTAGAAGGAACGACAGAAATGTCGGAAATTGATTCTACTAATAAGAAGGATGATACAAAAAAGGGTGAAGTTGAAAAGCACGTCGAATTTGAAGCACCTAAGACGAAGAATTCGAAGTCGAAAAGGGCCAAGAAGCTTTCCTAAAAAAGTGGTTTGAACTCCGGAAAAAGCTCGTTCTTACCAATAGATGCTCAAGTGCAATCCTCTGTTGGTAATACAGGAGCAAGTGGAGGACCAATTGGAAAAGTTTCCAAAAGGGGTTGCCCATTAACTTTAGGAATAGTTGCTCATACTGACGAAAATAACATCGTCAACCAGAGTACCGTTCTTCCTAATACTGATGCTCCATCAACAAATCTGAACTCAAAGTCACCAAAAATACATTTCGACCGTAAACGAAATCTCGTTATTAAAAGGGTTCCCGAGTCCACTTCTCTGATTGCAAAGGAAAGGGTAGAACATGACCTCAGTCTTTTCCGAGAATACTCATATTCGATTCTTCGAGATTGCGAATGCGTAACAGTGCACAAAGCATTTCGTTTGGGAAAAGCGGATGTTTCACATGAACTACCATCACCAAGGCCTCTTAAAATCATTCTTGAAAATGATGTTCAGGCTTCACGCCTCCTAGAACGGAGAACGGCTCTCCGTAGCTCACACAGGGATGTGTTTTTTTCAGCCGGATTACGAACCCAAGGAAAGGTACAAAATGAGGATGCTGAGAGCAGAACTGAAGAGGAGGACCAAGCAGGGGGGAAAATGGCTCCAAATAAAAGATGGGGAAATAAAAGTGATAAAGAGGTCTTTCTTATGGCAGACCCCGTACATAATCAAGGTGGATTCTCGCCGAGACGGAGGACACTAAATACGATGTACCCAACTGTACAGAGCTTGAAAAATACAAAGAAGGCGCTCCAGAACTCGGATGACGACCACTCATCAGAACATAGCGTCGGCGGGATGGACACCAGTTCATCTCGGAAAACAATGACAGACTCTAGTATTCAATCGCGCGAAATGCGCAGAAGTCTTTATGGAGGAGTTACCCAGTCTAAATTGAGATGTTTGTATACCAATGCTCAGAGTCTCCTATCGAAAGTAGATGAACTCAAAGCATTAGTATCAGACCGAACCCCCGATATCGTTGCCCTTACGGAAACGTGGCTCAAAGCCGAAATCGCGGATAGCGAGGTTTCGATAGATGGATACCAACTTTTTCGAAAAGACCGAGAAAATAGAAAGGGAGGAGGAGTAGCCGTATATGTTAGGACAGGAATCTCGGCAGTCGAACGAGCACACTCCATCTTCCCTGAATATGAATTTCTCTGGATAAAGATTAAAAAGGAGTGTTCACAGAACCTAAAATTCTTGACGATCTACAGACCACCGAACATTCCAAGTGCAGCTGATGAGTCCCTCCTCCATTTGCTCAAGGAAGTAGCAAGTCACCAGGAGGTGCTTATTGCTGGAGATTTCAATGCACCTATAGTAGACTTGGTAAATCTGACAGTTGATGGTGCACCAACTTCCTTCGGCCACAAGCTAATGGATCTCACTCTCGACGAACCTCTGGTACAGAAGGTTAACATTCCAACGAGATTTAGAGAGAACCAGAGAGCAAATTGCCTGGACCTTGTATTTACGAAGGACTTCTCTAGCATTGATGAAGTGTATTCTATTGCACCCTCGGTAAGAGTGACGATAGTACGCTGATGTGGGATTACTCACTTTATTCTCAGCGCCAGAATGGAACGGAATGCAAGTGAAATATATGGAAGGCTGATTTTTACGCAACGAGGAAAGAACTGATGTCTATGAGATGGGATTGTTTGCTTAAACGGAATCCAGAGGATGACTAGCGATCATTTAAGACAGTCTCACTCGATCTGATTGAACGCTTTTGTCCAGTGAAGGTGCAAAAAAGAATAGTCGCCCCGCCTGGTTAACAAGAGAACTTAACAGGCAGCTTAAGAAGAAGAATAAAAAATGGAAGGTATTCAGGCAAACAGGGTCAGCAGAGCATCTCAAAGAATTTCGTCATCAAAGAAACGCTGTAAAAAGAATGATCCGTCAGGCAAGGAAGAACTACGAATCAAGAATTATTCAACAGGCTGAATATAAACCAAAAATTTTATTCCATTATATCAATAGCCGACTAAAAAACGAGGACCCAGTAGCAGTACTCATGGATGTGAATGGTGTTGAAGCCGTTGAAATTGCGACAAAGCCGTGTACTAAGGTCGGTTTTTTGCCTCGGTTTTCACTAGAGAACCGGAACTTCAGCTTGACCACGTCAACAGTGCTGTTATAGACACCCATCCAGTGCTTGAATATATAATCTTCCAGGAACCTCTCGTGGAACTAGAACTGCGAAATCTGAAAGAAGCGAAGTCATCTGGTCCGGACGATATACCGGCCAAGTTCTTGAAAGAACTGGCCAGCGAACTGTCCAAACCACTAGCGCATATATTTAATTCGTCATTTGAATCAGGGAAACTGCCATTTGAATGGAAGGCAGCAAATATATACCCCATACACAAGAGTGGTGCTCGATCTAATGTCAACAATTATCGGCCTGTCAGCCTAACCTCCATTTGCTGTAAAATAATGGAATCAATAATCAAGAAGGCAACCATGAAGTTCCTTGCGGAAAACCAATTACTCTCAGATCTCCAGCATGGCTTTAGACAGAATCGCTCCTGTCTTTCTAGTTTATTACTCTCCACAGAGCAGTGGACTCGTGCACTGGACGAAAATGGTAGGGTTGACGTCATACACGCTGATTTCAAGAAGGCGTTTGACAGTGTCCCACACAAACGTCTCATCTACAAATTATCTGAAATCGGCATAAGAGGAATGCTGCTGACATGGATCGCAGACTTTCTTATAGAGAGATTGCAAACTGTGTGCGTCGATACCTCGAAGTCAACACCTACTCCGGTTCTAAGTGGTGTCCCCCAAGGCTCGGTATTAGGGCCGTTACTCTTCTTAGTGTAAATCAACGACTGTGTCGACGACCTGGATTGCATCGCTATCATGTTTGCAGATGATTTTAAATTGTGGAGGGTCATCAGATCTGATTTCGATAGGCACGCACTTCAAGAGGATCTCAACCGTCTTAGCAGCTGGTCTGCTCGTTGGCTCTTAAATTTTAACGTTGGGAAGTGTGTGGTTCTAAGACTGCGTACCAGAAGGACCAGTGAGGATGATGATTCCTACCAATACATTCCCAATGGGCAGCCCCTTTCAATTGTTGAGGAACAGAAGGACCTCGGTGCTCTAATAAACTCCTCACTTAAACCATCGTCACAGTGATTAAAGGCAGCTAAACGCGCTACACAGGTCTTATTTGCGCTCAGACGTGAATTTTTGCAGATTGATAAGGAACTCTTCCGAAAAACCTACGGGGTATTTGTTCGATCTCAATTGGAATATGCCATCCAGGCCTGGCGTCCGTGGTTTACGAAGGATTATCTACAGCTGGAACGAGTGCA
This sequence comes from Schistocephalus solidus, assembly GCA_017591395.1. Classification (NCBI taxonomy): domain Eukaryota; kingdom Metazoa; phylum Platyhelminthes; class Cestoda; order Diphyllobothriidea; family Diphyllobothriidae; genus Schistocephalus; species Schistocephalus solidus. Next base: position 160,401 of record WEDG01000850.1, on the reverse strand, counting down.
GGCGAGGGCTACGAAGATGGTCAAGGATCTAAGTCATCTGCCTTACGAAGCCAGACTGGTTGAACTTGATTAGTTTCCTCTAAATTACAGGCAACTACGCGGTGACCTCATCCAAACCTACCGGATTGTCAGAGGGCACGATTGTGCCCTAGAATTTGCTGACTTCTTTGAATTGGCTGGGACGGAACATCTGCGGGGTCATCCCTTTAAACTGCAGAGGAAGTTTGTCCACACGGAAGTCCGTCGGAACGCCTTTTCGCAGAGGGTCGTTGGAGCATGGAACGGACTCGCTGACGAGATGGTCCTTTCAGAAACTTTCGACACATTTAAATTCAAACAAGATACTCATTTTCTGAGAAACTATTGTCAATATAATGAAGATCATGTAAGCAGTGGCAGGTTGCACCTGGCCCACACATATCGATGATCCTACATTTTCATTTGTCAGATATATCACTGTAAACGTTTGTACTATTGACATTTTTGCATGTGAATAGGGAGCTCAAGGGTGAAAGCCTACTTCCCTCAATAAAGTGACTTAAAGGTATGAAAGGACACGATAGAAAATGAGGAAGGGAATGTCACATAAAGCTATGTCCCTTTTGGCGTGGGGGGAATTCTGTCATGTCTGTTGGATAACCGGTGGGGAGTGCAACGCTGTGGGCAACTGCAGGGTCGGGATGAGGTGATGCTGACATTGAGCGGGGGATAGCGATACGATAAGCGGCGACGGTGTTCGTGGAGACGGGGTCAGCGTTCGAGAGTGGAAGGGGGGCACCGGCATCTTCACCGACATTCGATCACTCCATTCCCATCCGGGATCCGCGCGAAAAATGCTAATGGCACTTTATTAAAATACGTGAAAACGCACAAAGAGCTGGGCATGTAGGCAACCACAAACTTGATGCCATCAGAGCACTGTAAGAAGGCGGTCCAGCAGGCAACTAGTGCGTTACATCGGATCAGCTTTGTGTTTAAAATATTCCCCCTGAACTCTTCAGTAAAATCTTCGTGAGACATAATTAGATCATGGAACGCTAGCCTGGAGATCATGGGTGAAAAAAGATCTTGCCCACCTTGAACAGGTGCAATGGAGGGTAAAGAAGCTTGCCAACCGTCTTTTAAGGATTTACCGTATTGAGAGAGGTTAAAAAAGCTCGAATATTTTCTTCTGTCTTACAAGCACTTACGTTATAGCGTGCTCTGGTAATTTCGCGTTTTTCTTGGCCAAGGTCCGTCATTGAGACCGCAGCTTTTCCTCGAGTTTTCCTGCACATCTCACCTGCGGGGTCATCCGCACAAGACCAGAAGCAAATGCACACCAAATAGCACCGAAAGAAATCTAGACTACTAGGTATCGTAACACGTGTTTTGGGCCTGAAACGCTACTGCAGCTAATTATTTTTCAAGGCAACACATGCACTGAATGTTCCAGCATCAAGGACTTGGGTTTGAGTTGCGCGAAAAATTTAGCCTATCGCCTCTTGCCGAAATAGTTATGGACAAAGCTGCCACGTTTTTCGGCTTGCTTTCTTATAAATTCTACCTTCCAAAAATTCAATTACGGCTCAAGCGAATATTTTGCCTACCCATTTTTGAATACTGCTCTCATTATTTGGTTAAATGAACGATTAAAGCCGTTCTCAAAATTGTAAAATTCCGAAGACATTTTGCTAGAAACGTCGTATATGGGACATTTCCGAATACTTACTATTCGACTTAATGCCAGCCAACTAACCTAAAATTTCCTTGGGTTCGTAGACTAGAGGCTGGCCTCTGCCTTCTTTTCAATCTCTGTAAGAGTCCAAATCTTATCCGTAGCTCAGCTATTGCGCCTGTTAGTAGGTCATAGAACTTTCGTAATTCTTAACCGATTACATCTCCTCTTACATTCTCCACGCCTAAACGCCCTCTCATTTGCTTCAAGATATTGCTTTCTTTAGAATAGCTTGCCAATCGTTATAAGGTAATCAAATAGTCTATTGAATTTCAAGTGAAGAGTGCACATTTATCTTTACACTGGTTCTATTAAGCTTTTATTTTCCTCATCTTTTCCGAGCTGCTTTCTTCATAACTCAGAGTAAGGACCATCTGGAATTTAAGGGACCTACTCGAAAGTATTTTTCTCTAGCCCGAGATCTTAAGGAATGATGCTGTCTCCTTAAAAGTCCAGTCATTCAAACTATGGAAGTTATTTGGATGTACACAGTCAATAATGCTCCCGTTCCGTTGAATACTTACCATCATCAAAATTCAATTCTGGATCCTGAGATACTGAGACGTCCACTGACGTCTGTACGCAAAATTTTGTTTCATGAACCTTAGTAATCAGAACGAACCATATTGGTGTTTCATTATCTCATTCTGGAATGCTGCTGCAGTATTAGCCTACTCTACCCGTTTACATTATTTTCCTAAGCAGTTTTTTTCTCCTACTGTCTTGTCAACATGAAGGCCAATTGAATGCTGCCTCCATTTTCAAGGTAGGAGTTTTTTCCCAGCATATTTCCTAGTTCACAATTAATTTCAAAACATCGCTAACTATTGCCTAAACAGGACAAGTTTTCCCTTAATTATTACATATATTTACATTTTATGTGCAAATATAATATTAATTCTATTTCGGTACTGCTTTGTGTTTCGACAGTGCCTTACCGGCGCTAACCAAATATAAATTCTTAATTCTAAATATGTGGTTATATATCACATGACTTATTTCGTCCGGAAATAAAAATAAGACTGTACCACACGCTTGTTCTTCCCATCCTAGAATACTGATATCAGCTCTTTGGTCTGATGAATGCCACTGACTGCAGTGAGATTGAATATTTTCAGAGTTTTACCTCGAAGACTATTTTCACGTTCTGGGTCCAGTATCTCTTATGCAAACAGACGTAGGTTAGCGAACATGAAATTTCTGTGGGTTAGAAGACATGAAGCCGATCTCTGCTTCCTGTTTCACGTTAACTCTAGTCCCAATTTCCAACGAATTAACGCTATCACTCCGGTAGATCGACCTTCCGCCACTCATAATTCCTCCATGATCATTTCACTACCCCTTAGCTCCAAAACAAACCTTCTAGAAATTCAATTACGACTTAAAGGAATGCTTTTCCTTTCCATTCCTGAATATTGCTTCCCTTATTTGGTTAAATGAACGAAAAAATCCGTATTCTAAATTGTAAAATTTCAAAGACATTTTGCAATAAAACACGTATATGGGACATTTCCGAATACTTCCTATTCGACTAAACTCACATAAAATTAAAATAAATAAATAAATAAATAATATATTTAAGGCCCAGAGGGCCTTATAATTACAAACATAGTATGGTGGTATAAATAAATGCAAATTGGATAATTTCTGCCCTATGGGAACAGTCATATGAACAGCAGAAATGATTAATCTGGTAAGCATATCATATTCAGAACGATTTGCCATTTTTAAAATAATGGTGGACAATTTTTGGAATATACGGTAAACTAGGAAAGAAGCAGTGAAAAAACTCCTACGGTTAAATCGAAGGTGAAGTTCGACGTGCCGCCAATTTAAAAGGGAAACCAGAGGAAAAACTGCTTCTTTCTAAAATAAATAGCCAGAGTTGATGGGATTCGTACGATGCAATGGGATAGTACAGTGATGTTGCTGACAACGTATGAGGGTTCAGAACGCTCCTTGTCGGGTCAGAGAGAATATAAGAGTCAGGGCTACTGTTTATAATCATCAGGGAGGTGAGAGGGAGGAGGAACCCATCATAGACAACAGGATTGAAACGAAGAGGGAAAACTAGAGGATACGAGATCAGCACCGAGATGCAACCTTCCTGACTGCACAGTCCACCAACAAGGTGGAAAAATTATCTGAACCTGCCACAATCATCAACAGATCCCGAAGACCATTGTCAGGGTTGCAACATCAGAGGAAAGTATCAAGGTTGTCAAGAGTTGGCGATGATAGTTGAAAGGGAGGGGACGAAAAAATGACCGTGAAGATAAACTATGCAGAGAATAATGAAAACATATAAAGAATCCAATGATATATCAGGGAACTCCCTCAAATACCAGGAGGACCCATTTAAAAATAAAAAAGTTGCGAGTTTGGGAAGGAAACAGACAATAAGGACTTTATATCTTCCGAAGTTAAATGTTTTCTGAATTTGATTTTGAAAATAGCTAATGTAGACGACAACCTAATTTCCAGTGGAAGATTATGCCAGATGAGAGCATATATGGAGGCAAAGACTGAGAACGGGTAGTTTTGGAGCTAAGGGGTTGGAAATGATCATGGAGGAATAACGAGTGGCAAAGGGTCAATCTACCGGAGTAAGAGCGTTAATTCGTGGGAGATTCAGACTAGAGTTTACGCGAAACAGGAAGCAGAGACCGGAATCGAGTCTTCTGACCCACAGAAATTTGATGTTCGCTAACTGACATCCATCCGTATACGAGATACCGGATCAAAGGCGAAAAAAATATTCTTCGAGTAAAATATCTCTGGAATATTTCAACCCAACTGCGTTCAGATGCGTTCACCAGCCCAAAGAGGGGACAACAGTATTCTAGAATGGGAAGAACAAACATGCGTTACAGTCTTAACTTTATTTCCGGAATACAGAAATTATTTGATATAAAGCCGCATATCTGTGCAGCCTTTGCTTGAATTCCATCGTAGACTGGAGGATGGCCTTTGCCTCCTTTTCTGTCTTTATATGAGTTCAAATCTCCCCTGGAGTTTAGCCATTACGACTCTTAGCAGGTCGTACAACCTTCGTAATTCTTAACTGATTACACCTCGCCCACATCCTTCACGTCTAAACACAGTCTTTTTTGCTTCCAGATGTTGCTTTCTTTGGAATAACCTGTCAATAGCTATCATGTTTTTAAATAGTCTGTTGACATTCAAGCGAAAACTGCGCAGTTATCTTAACACTGATATGATTAAAATTTTATTTTCCTCATCGTTTCCGAGTAACTCTCTCCATGCTTCCAAGAAATAACAGTTGGAGATTTAGTATACTGTCTCTAAATTACATTTCTCTGCAACATGTCACAAAAAAACATGATATCTCCATAACCCACCTCCCAGGGTTGTAATCGGTGTGACATTGGCGAGCACGGTTTTAAATTCCTGTGTTTTGTTCGGCGTTAACAATTATCAGAATTCCATTCTGGCTAGTGAGGAGTCCAGGCCCTTAGTCCTTTATCGGTCTTCCTCGATTTCTCATGCCAACTAGCATCTCTCAACACGTTATATCGAGGTCTTTGAGCTGGCTTGCTGGATTGCCATTATAGCTTGATCCTACGCTCAGAAGCAGCCTACATTCCTCCTGCATATCCCTTCGCCAAAGAGTTTTTCTCCAGCAACTTTTTGTGTAATTGGGGGTCCCTGAACTCTTCCTCCACTTTTATGGCAGGATATTTTTTTCCCACTGCGTTTTCAGCTCACAATTTTCGTCAAACAATTCGTAGGTATTGTGTTAAAAATTGCCTAATTTGAAAGAAAATATTGCCAACAGACGTGGAAAACCTTGCATATTCTGCATAAATATTTCCAAATTCTCCTGTGTATCTGGCCACGCACACAGAGCATCAGCATTATCATTGTTGTGATTTATAATCAGTGCAAATTTGCTTCGATAGTGCCATCGTGGCTCTCAAAAAATAGTTATAAATTAATTTATTTTATTCAACCCATCTCAAATGGTTTTCGAACAGTGACCTTATAGTCTCCTTCCGGACAGATTAGGATATTGCTGGTTTATTTCCATATCTTGCCGTATTCTTTTATTTTGGATGTCAGAAGTAGACTCAGGCATAGCCTTTATGACTAAAACAGCTATTACAATTAACTCGAGTGCTCCTCAGCTTATTGTTATCTGCAGTTCCTACAAAACAACCCTTCCGATAACTGCCGTCATATAAATTAAGGGAGTTTAGTTGGTGCAAGGTAAACCCGTGTTTCTGCGCTAACCCAGACCCCTGAACATTTGCGTCCTAACGCAACTTTGTTTTGCCAGCAGCGTGCCGAGACGCCGATCCCTTATTCTGACACTCCGACTCATTTCCACTGCTTTGAGACATTTACTCGCTGAGATCCCTGTCGGCCATACGTTTCTCGTGTAAGAGACTGGTTAGCGCTTACGCTGAACTCCGTGCATGCATCACCCTTTTTCTTGCCGGTTATTACAGCTGAGGAGGCTCTGCTTACCTAACTTCTTGTTTAACGTAATTTAAGCGTAACTGATTTAATTTCTTTAGTTAAATGTGAGGACGTTTTCTCAGTTTTCATACTTAAATTTTGACGTCCTCTATATGCTTTTCCACCTCCAAACCTTTCTTAAGAAGTCTTAAACATGTCGTACCGTTTTCTTCTCCGTACCTGACACTCATAAAACTTATCTTTCTCGTTACTACTTTGGTGAGAGTCAAGTTGACGGCGAAATATCCAGCAGTGCAGTCATTTATATAATGACTAATGTATTTTCCATTGTTTAGTTCAACACAGTTTTCATGTATCAGTAGCTTAACAATGACAGCTATGCTCGCGACAGACAGGTACAGTGGTTCAAATCCATCTCCGAGCGCACATTTTGCCCAATTTCTAAGGGCAAATGTTAAATTCCCATTATCGATTGAAAAATATGGAATGTTTTTAAAGTAAAGTGACAATTTTATCCACAACAACTGCATGAAGTAAAAAAAGCAACGACTCAAATGCTTGTAAATTGGAGAATCCAATAAATCTGCGGGCATAAAAGCGCTCAAAATAATATCGGGTTTTCGTATTGTGATCCTGTTTTAAACTTGTGAGGATAAGGGTATTGCGATTCTGTTTCAAAATACTAAAAACGACAGTCTCTAGGAGCTCAAGTAAGGTCAAAATAATGCAGGAAGTAAATACTTCGAATATTTCTCTTATTTCGTCCGCGAGGAACTTTTAATATACCCAACTTTTTTCTCGCGCTTGCGATTAATTTTGGCGGTCTACTTAAGGTGGTTGTAGCGGCGTGCGGTTTTGAACTTTCCGCAATGGAGGAGTACGTTCGCGAGCCATGGTGTGTTCTTCCTGTGATTTCTCTTCTGTTCACCGTTTATATTTTCATAAAGAATATTATTTTTGCATAACTAACCATTGTATGACGGAACTTTGTAGAAATCTGAATAACGTACCTGTTGTTGGAGGCGCCAGGTGACAACTGCTTATGTACCCCATTTTCTTTAAATTTTCACCCATGCCAGGCAAAAAAGCAGCTTTTTGCTGCCTTGTTACTCCTTAAGACTATTTTTAACTGTATTCGTCTATATCGACGGCCATCAGTATTACTCACTGGTGCAATGCTTAGGTCTGTGTCGTTTTTCCTTTGCAGTCCTTTTCGGATCGTTAGTGACTGTGGAGCGGCGTTTGCCATGGGAACAATTGGTGGGAGCCTTGTACATGCCTACAAGGGTTACCGGAATGCGCCAACAGGCTACTTCCGCAAAATATCCAGTGCCATGGTTTCCGGGCGGCAGAGAGCCCCTCTTGTTGGCGGAGCTTTTGCGGTCTGGGGCGGCATGTTTACGGCCGTGGACTGCACCCTTGTATTTGTACGAAAGAAAGAGGACCCTTGGAACTCAATAACTAGTGGTGCTATCACGGGCGCCGTGCTGGCCGTCCGTCATGGCCCCGCCGCCATGGCTGGACAGGCGGTCATTGGCGGCATCATCCTTGCCATCATCGAAGGCCTCGGTATCATGATGAATCGCTTTGCACCAATGCTGATGCGTGAGTTACATCACAAGCTGTTTCTATTTAATATCTTGATGCGATCAATTGTCTCAATCTTTTTCGGTTTATCTCAGAGTTTCCTTATCGAGATCCACCTTGAATTGTCACATGTAACGTTATTAGACCTGGGCTTTTTGTTTACTAGTTTATCAACGTCCACGATAGCCATTTGAGGGTGGTAATTGCGCACGGTTCCTTAGGTATCTATCGCTACTCACAAATTTGTTAAATTGAGATATAAGCCAAGTGTATGAGAAGGGGTAACCATTGTCTTGCGTGTGTAGGTTTTCCGAGATCGGCGGGCTCTTTTATCCACCAGTTAGTATTTTTATCCTGTGCACTAGAAGTAGCTGCAAGCGAGACTAATGTTTATATTTGCCTTAATGTGATACCGAAACAGTACTGGTATCCGACGTTTAATATGTTAACTATCCTCCTTAATGCACGTCTTGGTAGCGCGTTTTGAGCTACCTAATCTTTTGTGTAGTGCACAGTCCGAGAGCGTGGTATGCAGCTCAGAAATACTCGTATTAGGCTAACTTATGTCGTCTTCAGTTAAACTCCTTTTTACGTCTTAAAAGTGAACCCTTGTCTCATCTGTTCTATCACTGGGCAGCAGCTTTTTCTATCACAAGTGAGACCATTTTTAGTCTTCCAGGTTGGCTCCTGTTAATCAAAGCACGTGTTTATCACGGGGTGTTCACAAAGTCGGGCAATTTTTGTTGATTTGCCTATTTGCAAAATGGGCGTTTGCAAACCTAATTCAGCGGTGCAGTCAAACGCAATGCAAGCCGGAATATTCAATTTCTAACGAAACTTTATACTAAATGCTAGAATGAACGAACGTTCCGCGGCTGTGGCATCCAAAAACTGAGTTCGTAGCTTGCATCAACGCAACGCAAATGTTTCCTGCCTGCTAGAAGTTCGAATCCCAAACAATCTCTCGGGAGGTCAAGATTCGGCTAGTAAACTATCGCCCGGGTCCTTACAACTCCCTTGATAGACGTGGTATGGTGACCGCCATCTCTGAGGAAACGATCCCAGCACTGCTTGCGTTGAAACCAATTAATAACTGCTTAGGTTAATGATTATGATCGCTTTGGCTATATATAAAAAAGAAATTTCTCACTGGACCATTTGTTGTGTTGCTTACGCTTCAGAAAGCCTGGACGGCTCTTCATTTCAAAAGCATTTAATGCCAAAATACACCAGAATTTTAAATGACTGACCAAGTTATTTGGTTTTGGAATTATCTATTTTTTATTCGCTTCCTCAGCCTTTTGACAGACGTTTTTGGGGTTTGACGGCCTTTTGCTTTGTGGCTCGTCGGTTTAAAACACTGCTTACGCTTCGAGTAAGTTCGTCGCGGAGCCTTGTCTGGTAGTTTTCCTTAATTTCGGTCTCTTACGGTACCTCCACCTAAGATGATCATGTGGTGCCCAGTTTCTCCACCATGGGTCGCAATCCGAGTTTGGGTCTAGCGTCCGAGTTGCGTGTTGGTATTCATAAATGCTGATCTAAAATTTTCGTTCAGTTCTCCGACATATTTGCAGTCGCCATCATAGCACCACGTTTGGTATACAACTGTCGAGGTTTCTGTAAATGGCATTCTGTCCTTCGGTTGCATCAAAAGGCGACGCGCAGCCCTACCAAAGGGTCAAAGAAGTGAAAGGCGATCATTTCAAGGCCCACTAGCTTGGCCTGTCATTTAAAATTTTGGTCGATCGTTGGTATTAACCGCTTTGAAAATGGGTGTTCGGACAAGCCCTCCGATACGTCGAGAGCCAGACAACTTTGTTTCAGTGAGTAATTTCTCCTTCTCAGATTATCACAACTGAAATCTCACCCTTGTTTTCGTCTCGCCGCAGCATCAGCTGCCGAAGAACTTAGTTGCGAATGCAACTGACATTGTTCTATTTAGTGTTTCTCGGGCCTGGTTTGTCTACTGGTAGATCTATGCGTGTTGCCGAAACTGACAATGCTGCTGGGTCAGACCTGCTTTCCGGGCCCAAGATGTATCGTCTCACATAACAGTCGTGCGGTGGCCACTGAATTTTAATCTTCCTCTACAGCTCGAATCAAACAAATATGCAGCCGCAAATAATTACCACCGATGTCTTCCGTCAATGACGCAATTGAAATATTTGTTGTATCCTCTTACCTACTCGTTGATTGGGTCAGCTAAAAACCTCATAATTTCCCGCCCAGACAGATCAAGCAGTGAAAATTCATTCTTCCAGCTCCGAAAAATGATAGCACTATGACCTTTTGAAGTCTGCAAGTCCTGTTTCGACAGCCTGCTTCTATGCAGTGCCGGAGTAAGTCTCACGAGATGTGATAATTTCTGTCTACTGGCGTTCGCCCATGCTTTTGTTTGCTTTCAAGGAGAGATAATACAGTACGGCAAGCACCGCGTCTGATGTCCTGTCTGGATTGGCAAGTAATCGATCAGGCTGATGTGTTATGTGAAGGTGCGATCAAAATAAGGACTTTGCGATCGACTCCACCTTGTTAATGATAAAAGTGGTGGTTAACGGGGTGTTGGGTGTGCTCTCACCGATGGTGGGAGTAGGACGAGTGGTAATTGTAGTCACGGGAGTTGCGACAGGAGTGGTGATCGTAGCCGATATTGGTGGCTACAAGGGAACCGGTGTTTAATCATGGTTTATGGCGGAGGTGGTCCGTGTCGTGGACGTTGTGGGGATTGGTAAATGAGTGACAATGGGGGTGTTTGTAGAGATAGGTGTTTTTATCGGTTTATTGTTGGATTGGGTCCGGATATCTCCGACGAGACTGATCCATGCGTGGAATATTCCTTGGCGGTGGTGCATTGCAGGGGTTTAGGTGTTGGTGGTCTTGGTCGGCGGCACCTGAGACTTGCGGGTCGCTTTTTACTTTCGAATTGGTGATCCGATTGGCTTCGTAGATTGCTGCTCCAGTTCTCACTACTCATCTCCAAGCCGGTAGATCCTAGGCGGAGTCCGTCCAGGTTTTCGGGTTGACTTCGAGCTTACTTCGTTTCTATCCTTTATGTTGACGAGCTTTCATTTAAACGTCTTAGATTAGTCGTTTCACAGGCGCTCGTTCAACCTCGAAACGTGTCAGCTCCATCATAGTTGGATTTACCTCAACATGATGTGGACGCCGCGGATTCCGATTCGTTCCATGACTTCCGTTTCAAGGGCTCTGTCTTGCCACCTCAGCTTCGGTGTCCTTCGGCGGCAGCTGAGATAGAAGTCACTGAGTTGTCTGGCGTAAACTGGAATCGTCTCCGCCCCCCCCGTCCTGTAAATTTCTAGTTTCGCGTATATTTGAAGTCCGTGGCGGTTCCAGACTGAGGACTGTAGCCGGCTGATGGCATTGTAAACTTTGGAGGTCAGCTTGTCTACTGTTGTAATCAGAATAGTTTCAATCACTCGCGTGAGATAGCACAAACGGAATAGATAGAAAAATCAGAACGGATGGGTACCCTAAAATTGGGCTTTATTCATCTTAAATTTGACCTATAGAAACTAAAAGTGGAAAAAGAACACTAGTGAGATATAGATTGATCAGGGGAATAATTTAGCATGACATTCACCTTGGCGTGGATCCCAAAATTCCCTTTGGCACTGTGAGCGCTTCAAAGATCGCATTGTTGTCCGTAAGGCCAGCCATCACTCCATCGGGTAGTTGGTGCATCATTTATATAAAGGGCTCTGGGTATCCAATTCAGTTTTATTTTCAAGATTCCATCGCTATTGACAATGTCGAAGGCCTTCGTTATATCGACCAAAGTAGTATGGTTGCTCCTAAACACTTGGCGCTTCTCAAGTATTTGGCGTTCTGTGAAGGTCATTTTGCTGGTGTCGGGCCTCCTTCGAAATCCAATATGGCTTTATGCAAGAAGACCCTGCTCCAAGTGCTTGTTCAGACGGACGAGGAGGACGCGAGTGAGGCTTTTCTGTGATGTTCAGTAGTGAGATGCCTCTGTGATTTTCACAGACTGCAGTTTTCACTGCGCTTATGTCTATGACGCTAGTCGCGTCCTTGAGGTCTCGAGGAACTAGCCCTCGTCGCCATTAATTTCTTCGTCAGCTTGTCCACCAACCAAAGGTCGCCGTTCTTGTAGACTTCGGCTGGGATTGCGTCGGATTCCGATGCATTGCCGCTGCACATCTGGTGTACACCTCGTTTATTTCTGAAAGAGATAACGGGAGGTCCAGCTCATCATTCGTTTCCATTTGTGGCAGTCTGTTGATGGCAGCGTCGGAGTGGTCGACCGAACACTTCAGACTTTGTGATTTATCTGTGAGCTCCATCGGTGCTGAGCAGTGGCGCGGTTTCTTTGGCTGTGCAGCCATAGACCATCTTCATTTATGCGAAGAAATTATTCGTTTCATTGTGGTCCCAATATCCCCATATTTCTTCCGCCTTATAATCCATCCACGCATTCTCCGTCTCCACAGCTGTTGCTGCACCATGCAGCGACATCTGAAGGCCACTTTGTTTGCCTTTTCCGGCGGTTTATGTGGGTATTATACAGCCTACTGTCGACGAGCAGGTTGCTGATTTCTTTGTCATTGTCGTCAGACTTATCCTGGTATTGACTTGCGCGACTGAGGACCTCTATGGCGGTAGAGTGAGTGGTGTTCCGCAGTTGGCCCGTCTTTTCACGGTGACATTGTTGGGTCGTTGATTGCAAATGCCCGGTGGTCTCCTGTGTGGTTGTGGACGGAACCTCATCCTAGAGCTGGCAAGGCGGTGATCTGCCCAGTCTTCGACGTCGTAGGTCACTTTTTCACCAGCACATCCGGTCAGCTTCGCCTCCGAACGGTGATGTAGTCCATCAAATGTCAGCGCTGCTATGGGAGACGCATCTAAGTTGTCTTGTCCCGCGTCGAACGGTTGCAAAAATTATCGGTAAGGAAGCGATATTCTGCGTAGGTTTAAAGAAGCAGGCCGTTGCCGTTACAGCTGCTAATTCCACGAAAGCTAGAACTTTCTCCCTGGCAGTGTCTATCTCAACGTAGGCATTTAATTCACCAAGGACAACCGGTTTGTCTGCCTTCGTCACAGATACCTCTAGCGTTGCGTCGCTCTGCCTCTGGGAGGGCGCTCCAGAAGGATTAGCCGGAACCTACCTCCTACAGTTGGGACCTTCAGTTCAGTTCAGTTTTATTAAGGGAAATATAGGCGAAGCCTTTGAGCTCCCTATTGATGTCAGTGACACTGTAAATTAAAAAGGCTGACATATAATGGACGTTGGACAAAGGGTTATCTCACGGACACACCGCAGGGCATCGGACAAACAATTATAAAATAATGTTACTCAAAAATAGGGAGTAGTAGAAACATAAGGTTACGCTGAGCAGTGATGTTTATCCCGTGGCGCGCCCGTTCTCGAGTGACTAGAGTCATTGTGCTTTCCGGCCGATTCTCCGCGAACTGTCTAAAAAAGGACGAACATTACAGGCCATCAGAGTGAGTGGAGTACCTCCAGCAGCCTCTGGGGTCGGGCGGGGGATGGGGGCGAGAGTTATTGTTTGTTGGAAGGTTTCGGACGTGAGTTGTACCTCTGCGAGCTGCGTGTAGGTGATGGGATTCCACCATTTGTATAAGACACCCTTTCTAGCCTTGCCCCCCCCCAACCACGTGCGGATAAGCGTTAAGTGTTAAGCGGGGTCGTTTGGGACGGTAAACTTGAATCCGAATCAGGGGACTGGCGAGAGAAATGCCGCCTTTGATATTACTGGCATCCGTCGGGACTGCATTTTCTCACTTGCGCATTTGAACTAGGTAGTAGACTGGATTATTCAACCGGCACTGGAATGCTATCGATGCTTCAAAAATAACCATTGGGCGATGACGTTGTGATACCTCAATGCCGGTTTACAGAAGTGCATAATGCTATGCCATAGATAAGTGTTAAGGTAATCGATGTTTTTTTTAAAGTTATGTCATTAATTAGCTTCATCACGAGCAGTACCGGGATCTTATCTTCAGAGCTGGTGATTGTCGCACCATGTCTATCACGGGAGTTGTAGGGAACGATGCGAATCTTGAACTATCGAGAGATTTTTGATTTGAACTTCGAGCAGGCAGTAGACATCTACATCGCGTTGGTGCACTTGTACGCGTTATGGCTGCGATCAGGCTTGAACTATTTGGTCTCGATGATGTCACGAATTGTGCCTCTCCATGCGTGACGTTCCGCGGCAGCAGATCCGGACAGCTCAATCCATTCTCTTCGCCAACCACAGACGCCAATTACCGAAGGTCCAAGAACCACTTCCATGTCTTGACAAACTGTGTCTGGTCAGGTTTGGGCTGACTGCAACGCCTCCGATTGAGTAATAGTGCCGGATCCAGGACAGTAACACTGAACTCGTCAGATGGGCGACGAAGAACGTGCTCTAACCACCTCAATCGTCGTTCTTGGATAGCTTGGGATATCCTTGCGATGTTTGCGCAGCGATTGCGGACTGTCTCATTTGAGACGAAGTCTGTGTACTTCACTCGGAGGATGGTCCTCAAGCAGTGGTGGTCAAATGCCTCCAGTTTGCGCTGATCTTCCACGCGTACAGCCCAGCATTCACAGCCATAGAGAAGAACAGATCGGACGAATGCACAGTACACACGGATCTTCGTGGCGATAGAAATGTCGCGCCGGGTCTATAAGCACTATCTAAGGCTTGAGAAAATCCGACAAGTAGCATCGATTCGGGAGCCAATGTCATCCTTACTCTGTCCGTTCGGCAGCAACCTCGCACCAAGGTATTTGAACCTGTATACCTCTTCCAGTTGTCATCCATCAATCTCGAGAGGTGCCTTCTCCTGAGCAGGGAAGTAGCTTGAAAACACTTAGCCTTCCCAGCTTTTATAGACACACTGACCGATTTAGCGACCTCATTCACCCGCGACACCATAAACTGAAGATAACCAAAGCTTAAAACTGGTAAGGCGATATGCTTGACGTAGTCGAGATCAATCAGCCGGCGTCCGGGCGCAAGTTCAACACTGTCCTCTTCCTCTAGGCCCCTCCAAAGAAACCATGCAATAGCGTAGTTGAACAGAATTGGCGACAGGATACACCATTGTCAAACGCCGTCCGAATACCGAGCGGTTGTGAAAGATGGCTATGGACCAAAACTCGCCCAGTCCTTGAGCTGCAATAGGCCTTGATCATGACGATGATTTTCGATGGTAGACCATCTATTGCCATTATCCGCCATAAGAACTCTCGATGAATGGAATCGAACGCGGCGGCAAAGTCAACAAATTTGACGACCGTCGGTTGTTTGTAACTATGGCGGAATTCAAGGATGCGCCTCAGTGGTAATATTTAGCTTGAACATCCACGTCAATCACGGAATCCGACTTGGTTGGGCCTCGTCCTGGAGTCACGCATAACCTGGAATCACCTGAAAAGGACAGTAGCTAAGATCTTTGCAGCAACATTGATAAGACTTATGCCTCGGTAGTTCTCGTATCTCGTCTTATTTCACCTTCTTGTGGACAGATACAAGGATGCCTGAGCCCCAATCAGGACCAACCTCGTCTCTCCACGTTTATACAATCCAGTGTGTCGACACAAGACTTGCAGCTTTCAGCGGTAATGCCGTCCTCTCCAGGTGCCTTGTTGTTGCATAGCCTTTGTATGACATCAGCCACTTCTCATTCAGCAAGGGGTCGCATGAAACTGCATAGGTTACAGACTCCGCTGCAGATGGGAACGAGGGGGTGCTGGGTTCGGTATCGAAGTGCTCACGCCAGCGCTCAGCCTTGGCCAATTTGTCAGCAATAAAACCGTCATTCACGTCACGAACAGAGTCGCCCAGTGTAGAGGCCTTACCAGTAACTTGGTAGAGCTTTCGATTGTCACCGACATTTGAGGCCTGTTCCATGGAGGTCACTATTTCAGTCCAATATTTCTTCCGGTCTTCCCTAGTCGATTTATCCGTCATCCTTCGGAGTTGGTGGAAGGAAGCATCGTTGTGGGACCTGGCTCGAGGCGTCTGAGCAGACAACTGCAGGGTTCTTCCGCGGATCCAGTCACTGCGGCGTCGCAGAGTATACTCAAGGATTTTCTTTGTAGCTCCATAGACTATTTTTTTCAATTCTGACCACTCACTACTGCCTTCGTCTGCTCGGGTCGTAAAACAGGACCGGATTCCTCTGCCCAGGGCCTCGGTAGTGCTGGTTTACCGAATTTTGGCGACATCGAAGCGTCTAGCGCGTGGCATTTCGGGCGCGCATGAGAGGCGCACTTTCAAGCATCTACGAACGATAACATGGTCAGCTCCATGGGCGTTACCATTCTCGGCACCATAAATCGATCTGATATCGTGAACCCATCTGCGGAACCGTGAACTGACTAGAAGGTAGTTGACCTGACTGGCCGCATGACCGTCGTTTGAATACCAGGTCAGCAGGTGTTTGTTGCGGTGCTGGATGGCAGCACGTGTTCGTGTCAAACAATCGGTTCTGATCAGCAAAATTTACCAGTCTCGTCATTTTCACACCGAGAACTAAACCCAAAATGGCTAATAAGATGACTGTGGAGTCATAACGCCCAATCCGGTCATTCCAGTCCCCGGCAACAATCAGCAAGGGAGTCTTTCAACTAACGCTCGAAGCTGCGAGTAAAACTTCTCTTTGTTGCGCTGTTCGGCGGCAGAAATTGGCGCGTAGACGGAGACGATAGAGATGTTTGTAAACTGACCCTTCAACCGCATGTAGGCCATCCCTTCATTGATAAAGTTCCCAAGCAAGCAGTGCATGGTTAGCTTGTTCGTGAAAGCGATCGCCACACCATGTCTACCAGAGGAGTCACGAGGGCCACTGGTACTGCGTGAAGTGTAAGTTCGCTCCTGGGATCTTAATTTCCTTATCGCCTGAATCAGGGATTCGGATTTTCGAGAGGCAGCAGGTGTATACGTTGTACTTATAAGGGCTGTGCGCTGTCAGACTTTGGGTACCAGGGGCCAGGAACGTTCGCATATTCCAGCATTCAATACCAAGCGTCCGTTTCCGATTGAATAGTCCAGCGCGCACACCATTTTTCCACAGACTGCGGAGTGCGTCGGATCCCGCGGACGCCGTAGCATAGATCGTAGTCCTGTAATCGGACATATTTTCATGAGGGTTCTTAGGAGTTTTGAGTACGGGAGCTCGGATTGTTTGTTTGCGGTTGTCTCCTCTAGCGCTCTGGCTCAAGTGCCTATCCCCAAGGCAGCGGAGGCAAGCGAACTTATTTAATGGCGGTTCATGGTTTCCATGTCAAAGTGCCGTCATCGGGCTTTGCGGATTTTGGTGTGCCAGACCTCAGCCTGTCGCACCCCCGTAGCACTGCCGCTGTTGGTTCGCAACTGCTTATTCGCCAGGCTCGATAGTGCTTATTTCGCAGCTAGCCTTCACTGAAGGTTGTTTCAGTCTCCGCCAACTGTGGACGCACTGGCTAGCCAGCAGCTAGGCTAATGGGCAATCCATCTTCCCGTCCGTTTTTTAGTATCAATGCCGAGGAACTGAGAGCAGGGAAGTGGTTCTCTGGCCGCCAGCGTCCAGTCTCGGTGATTTGAGCCAAGTCTTCCAGACTACCTGCCACCGAGCTTTGCGCGTGAGACGTACTGCGAGCGTACTTCCAACCGGATAGGTGCAGCATGGTCACGGCCGTATCAAGCCAGCTTACTTGCTACACTGCCCTGTAGGCGTTCTGCAGTGCAGCCTGTCATCCTTGGCGGTTTTTTTCACGGTTTTCGATCTGTTTTCGCTTTTCAGCTCCCTGTCTACTCAACTACACCACTTTGCATTTTCCAGCTTGAACAACTTTCCACTTTAGGGCGTGTACTTTGGCTTTATCTAGATGGACGTTGGCGCGAGAATTCCGCGCTTTGACTTCAGTTGTGACCAGTCCGGGCTGCTGTTTGGAATATCTGACCGCGTTGTTCGACTCCAGTTATTTCAAGCCAAGCGTTCCTTGTGATGCTAAGAGTATCTTCCGGACTTTAGAAAGCTGCACGTAATAGATAAAAATAAATCTCCGTCTCGTTCGAAAGTTTAGACGCAAAATTTATGACGCCAGGCCACACACTTCTGTCCTTGGAGGTTCGAGGGTGAATCCAATGTGTCAGCCGAGCAAATTCCTTTTTTTTTCAGCCATCTGTTCCTCCCATTTTAACTTGCTTTTGAAACCATCCACATGCCCAAACTGAGTCTATTTCACTAGAAAGAATGTGCACCCACACCGGTGGCATGCTTCTTGTCTGCAGCGTCTCGCGGTTGGTAGTGTCCACGGTGTTCCCTTAGAACGTGCTTAGTTTAATGTCTGGGAGAAGTCCCTCAGCTCTTTTAGTATTCTCTTACCGAATCGGTTTGAATAGAATGCTAGTCAACCTGACTGGGATGCTAAAAATCTGTATCTTAACATGCACTTTGTCGTGGCTATTCTCTGCCGTGTAGGTGGTTGGGGAAGACAGTTGATCACGCATACTGCTCATGTTATTGTGAAGTGCCAGGTCGAGTCATAACAACAGCCATAATGATATTTCGGGGTTTTTGGCTGATTGCTGTTTCGGGATACTTGTTTTTAATGACTAGGATTATTGCTCGAAGGATTATCGCCAAGGTCTGGTGATTAAGTTTGCGTGAATGTAAGAAACCTTCGATCTTCACCAACATGCCATTTTTTAAAAATGATTTGCCCATAAGGGGTACCTCTACTTACCATATTTTTTTTTCGGTTACAATGTTCAACTACCATTCTACCACTTCTGTGAGATTGAATTTAGTCAAATTCCCTCTTCTCCCACGAGCGTGTTTTTGTTTACCTTTTGATGGTTAGTGTAGGACATTTTTTATCACAGGATTCCTTTACACTTTACGGTACTTCATCCAGATGTTTGCACGTCCAGGGTTTTTACTTACTCTTGATATTTGTTGGGTGCAGATTGCAATAAGCCTTCACTAAACTGTTTCCTTGTTATCAGCCTACCGAATTTCCAGCCTACTAATATTAAGTTAAGTTTATTTTCCATCCGTAATGCCTATTTCTCAGTACGACACACCCCTTGGCAAGAGGTGTGCTGTAATATATCCAAAACTTACCAACCATAGGGGTTAAAATTTTTTCTTCCATTTAAGAACCACCTGAAGAACCGCCTAGTTCTGGAGGACCGGAGGGAGGTGATAGCGGCGCTGGTGGCAGTTCCCTGTTCAGTTTCTTCTCACGTGGAGCCAGTGATAATATCGCTTCACAACCACCAGCAGCATCGACTGAAAGCAAAAGCTCCGGCAGTGGCTTCATGTTTCAGTGAAGTTCTTCGACTGTCGATCCTTCCTCTAGCCCTGAGCCTCGCCACCCTTGTACAGTTCGGCTTCTCCATTGCTACTTCAGACCGATTCATTTTTTTACCAGTTTGCCGCCCCACCGCCCTTTAGTAATTTTCAGTCCTTTTACGCTCTGCTATTTTTGTTCAGAGTTACTCGATTAGTGTATATTCAAGGTCAAATGCTCCATCTTGGAGAAAAGCCGTGTTACTTTTTGTATTTTTAATCTGCTTGCTGTCGTTCAACGTGGTTTGGGCCTGTCGGACCTGCCCATTACCCGCCGTACTGCTTTCTCACCTTACTGGATCCGGTGAATATAGTTGGCGACCGGCCTGGGCGCAGTGGCTAACAAAGCTAAGCACTAAATCTGCGAGTTCCACATGCGAGCTGGCTTCCCGTACAATGGACCAGGATTTCACGAAAAGGCGGCGGCTCAGACCATGTGCGTCCCAATTAAGGAGTCAGACACCCGGACTGCCAGCCAATTCTACTGCTAACTACACGGACCAAATGGCCTAGTCAGTTGGCAACCTTACAAGCCGCGTCCTTTAGCGCGTCAAATGTATAATAGTGAGGAGTGCGGCAAGTCGGTGTGGATGGGGTTCTTCAGTCTCCACGTTAGTCTCCTCTCAAAAACATCCGTGTTTCCGAACCGGTCAATCCACTGGTTGTAGAATCGAGTGCAGTGGTTGACAGGGCTACCACAGTCCATTTACGACTTCAAGGCACATGTTCGAGCACGCGATTGCGCCAAGGAACATGCATCCCACTTAGGAGCATGGTTTGTTTATGAGTTGAGTGCTCTGGGTTGGGTTCGGGTGTGACGTAGGGCGTTTGTGGAGTGACGCGTGGTGATACGGTTTGGATTGGGGTGTGTTGCCTTAGGTGGCCAGGACGTATGTGGCAGGTCGAGTCCACATTGCTGCTACAGAGGGCAACGGTGGTGGGGAACAGAGCGTCGGGATTGCTTATTTCGGGTATGATCATCGTCATCGCGTGGAGGGTGGTCGTCATCGTGGGTGATGGTGTAGGCGGATAAATTTATGTACTTTCGCAAAATCCCATTAAAATATTAAAACTTATGTAAATCACCATAGCTTATAATACACTTAAAGAGCCATATGAGTCTTTTTGTCAAGTGATCGCGGGTTTATAATAATATTCGTCACGTAAGGTGTCTAAATTCATTGGAAAATCTTACGTTCACCTTTGTACGAATCGCGAACTTTGTATGCAGTAGATTTCAGCACATAATTTGAAAATGATAAGACAAATGATTAATTTTCAGACAACGACTGTTAATTTTTAAGAATCGGAAATTTTAATTTTTAAAGGACTTCGTTGATTATCAACAAATCTGAATAAAGTTTAAAAATTCCCATCAAGGTATTCAGAAGACTAGTTGGCGAGCATACGCACGCTTTCGATAAATTCTAGTGAAATTAGAACAGTTTTATGGAAGGTGGGAACGTGGTAAGTTAAAAAGCGTGCGATCGAACATGCGACGAACATTATTCATAAGATATTTTTAAACTTTTACTACGTTCCCATATAACTGTACTGGCCTAACGGGAATTTATCGAAAGCACATTTATGCTCGCTAACTGGTCTTCCGGAATATTTTTCTCAAGTCACGTTGTGTAACATGCGTCTTTATGACCCTGCTAAATGCGCCGGCATGTGATCTGAATTCCTAGCTTCCAGCTTGAAATGGTTAAGTAAACAATCTGGCTGTCGTCGTAGCTGCTTTGCTTTCAATTTTTGTGTCTGAGAAGATTCTATCCAAAGAATTGGTGAAGACGTTTAAAAGCAGTTCAATTTCGATGTTAACGTCAAAATTACCTCTGAAAACGAAGTTCTGATTTTGCTGGCCAAAATTGTCCACAATGCTATTCACAAATTAATAATTACATTGCTACTGTCTGTAAAAAGTAGGTTGTATGTAAATGAGTATAATATTAATAGTAGTGAAAAAGCGATTCGCAGGTGGTATGTCAAAGAGAGAAGAGGCGTTCACCGGGAGGAATTCATCAGGTGTCTCATGTTTCAGTTAGTTGTTTCGTCTACCCATCTTCAGAGGCTGGAGAGTCATGCTCACCGCTCTCATAATATGCTTTGCCTTGTGCCTGTTGGCTCGCCCGTATGCCTGCGTCGGACCCGCATCTCATTGTAGACGTTGGCTCTGAAAGCTCCCACAGAAGCTTCATCTCGTCCCGTTTGGCGCCTGGCGTGCTGCAGTTAGTTCTAACTCATAAATATAGCGTGCGTCCATAAATTTGCTTGTATTGCAGTGGGTGGTTACTACTGTAACTCGGAATTTGCAACATATTCGTCGGGTTTCGGTTGACTGACATCCCCGTTGCCGGCCAATGAGAACATCCAAGAACGGAAGTCTGCCCTCTAATTATTTCATCGTGAACTGTAAATTAGTTAAAGTTGACTCCAATCACTCTCGTAAGTGCTTCTATTCTGGTCGATGACGACGAAAGTGTCGTCAACATAGCGTACTTTTCGAACAGCCGCCTCTTGAGTCAAAATTACGATGAGAACGAGGGTCAGCCCACAGCTCAAGATCTCATGAAACTCATGGAGCATTGTTTCAAAACATTTTTCATCTTCGAAGGGATTACCTATGAGCAAATCAAGGACACCTCTATGGGGTCTCCGATCTCTGGGTTCATTGCAGATGTGGTAATGCAAAAACTCGAGAGACGGCTGTTCGAAGACTACAAACTGATATTTTGCGCACACTACCTTGACAAAACTTCCGTCATCGACGGCCAAGATAGAATTACCTACTGCAAAGAGCGATTAAACTCGATTTTTCCAGAGTTACATTTTACCATTGAAGAAGAAGTGGGAGCAGACTTCCGCATAGGGATGCCTTGTATGGCGGCACAAACTGGACACGGGACTAGAAATCACCCCGCCCTTTAAATAGGTGGCTTTGCGGCAATTTTCAGGAAGTATAAATACACCCCTGTCTTGACGCTAGCATTAACCTTAACCTACAACCAAATTGTCCTCTTAATTCCAACCCTAGCCTCAACCTTAACCTAAATCCTACAGTTAACACGACATTAACCGTAACACTTAGCCTAATCGAGACCCTAACCCCAACTATGATCTTAAGCTTAAACATCACTTCCTTAGAATTTAGCGCACAGCCACATGCATTGTGGGTGGTTCTTTTTCCTGTGTCCTGTTTAGGCGGTCATACAAGACATTTTAACAGACTTCCGTTCTTGGATGTTCTCGTCCGCCGCCAACCGCGACGTCAGACTATCGAAAACAGATGAATGCGTTGCAAATGCTCAGTTACACTAGCAACCATCCGCCCCAACGCAAGCATTTGTGTACGCACCCAATATCGACTAATGAGAAGTCACTGCAGCACGCCAGCCACCAAGCGGGACGAAATGAGGCTTCTCTGGAAGCTTTTCAGAAATAACGGCTATCCATGAGCGTTCACTGGACTGAATCGAATGCCACAAAAACGCGGATCTAAGTACCTTCTCAGCCAAAGTCACGACGGAGCCTCGCGTATACGAAAGGGATCTCCGAAAACATGGTGAGATCCCTCGCATCTCTCGGAATAGGAGTTGCCCACAGGCCTAACTCAAAAATCCGTCAGCAATTGATCCAGCCCAAAAAGCCTATCCCTAAGCAGGAGAAGTCGACCGTTTTCTACCGCCTTCAGTGTAGCTGCGGGATGTGGAACTATGTTGGAGTAACTGGCCGACAGGTGCAATCGCGAATGCACGAGCTTCAGTTGGCTGTACGATGGTTGGACCAAAAGGCAGAGGGGCAACCCATGCTGCGCAGATGGTCCACGTCTTCAACTTTTATGCCATTGAAATCGTGGACCGAGGCGGAGATCACACGTCAAGGTGGACTACTGAAACAACATCCGAATGCTCCTCGATGATCGGTAGTCGCACATAGTCAGCGACACCGCCAGTCTAAAGTCATTAATGGCGAAGGAAAGCTCGATTAAAGAAAGACAAAGTTATTTCCGTCAGGGACTGTTATATGGCGAAGCTCACAGAAACAGTTATGGCACGCTTCTACGGCCTCCAAAAAATACACAAGCCAGGCATTCCCCTGCGACTACTCGTCTCCCTTAGAGGTACGCCCACATACGGGCTTACAAACTGGTTATTCATAAAGCTGAGATTTTTACGGCGGGCTCGCAAACGACAGCTCACTCGGCAGAAAAGTTCCTCGACAAAATAAATGCGGTCACGATTGAACCGAATGAGAGGATGCTGTCTTTTGATGTTACCTCACTCTTCACGTCCATACCGCGAGCCCTGCGGTTCACACCGTCCGTAACCTTTTACGTCAACGTTACGATGAGAACGAGGATCAGCTCACAGCTCAGGATCTCATAGAACTCATGGAGCATTTTCGCAAGACTTTCTTCACCTTTGAAGGGATCACATATGAACAAATCAGGGGCACCCCGATGGGGTCACCAATGCCTGGGCTCATTGCCGAGACACGGCAATTCGAAGACAACGAACCCAAATTTTGGGAACGCTGCGTTGAGGACACTTTCATCATCATCCATCAGCACATAATTGCCCATTATAAAGAGCACCTGAACTTGATTTTACCCGACCTACAGTTCACGATGGAAGAAGTAGAGAGCAGACTTTCGTTACAACAGCAACCACCCGTTGCAGCACAAACGAAGCTGCTATATCGACGGGTAGAAACTCACTGCAGCACTCCAGCTGCTAAACGGGAGGGGATGAAGCTTCTCCGGAAACTATTCGCAGCCAACGGCCATCCACGAACGTTCATGTAACGGAATCGAATGCCTCCGAGAATATGGAACGAAGTGAGTTGTCAGCCAAAGTCATAGCGAAGTATTTCATACATGAAAGGGATCTCCGAAACCGTAGCTAGATCCCTTGTGCCTCTCGGAATAGGAGTTACCCACAGGCCAATCTCAACAATCCACCAACACCTGATGCGGCCAAAAAACCCCATTCCTAATCGGGAGAATTCAGCCGTCGTCTACCGACTTCAGTGCAGCTGCGGGATATGCAACTATGTTATAGAAACCGGGCGACAGCTACAAACATGAATGCACGAGCATCAGTTGGGCGTACGAAGGTTGACCCAAAGTCAGAGATCTCAACCCATGCTGTGCAGATGGGGCACGTTTTTATCTTTTATGTTGTTTGAAATTGTGGGCCGAGGCGAAGATCCCACCTCAAGGCAGATAAAGGAAGCCTGGATGTCTACCGACGGCTCAGCCAACCGCCACATTAATCTGCCAGCCCCCTATCTGGTGTTAGGAGCCTTCTTGTTAGGAGACCGTTACGGCATGGAATATCCAGGGCCGCCAACTATCGCCGTTGCCAACGGGGATTGGGGTAGACCACGCCACAATGAAACGCCGGCTGATGTGGCATCACAAGGGATCAGCAGGTGTGATTATGACCGGGGTCAACCAAGCCGTAGTTGGACGGCGCGGCCGACACAAGCTGATGCGGCAGGATAGGCAATCGGCGGGGTGATGACACCGGTGACACGAGGTGGACACAGCTCACAGCCAGTGTTGACAGGCCAGGAGAAATGAGAACAGTGGCATATAGTGGGAGGTGCGAGCCTGACTCTCAAGTCTCTGAAGATGGGTAGATGAAAAAAAAAACTACTCAAAACGTCAGACAACAAATATACCTCTCCCGGTGAACGCTCCCTCTTCCTCTTCTGACTTCCCACCTGGGAATCGCATTTTATCTATTATTAGTCATGGTAGTGTTTGCGGTGTAGAAAGTTTAAGAAGAATAGTTCGCGTGCATACGCCTGTTTTCGATAAATTCTCGTCGGGCCAGTACATTTATATGGGAAAGGGAGCCAAGTTAAAACTTGTGGTCAACAATGTCTTTTTACACAGGTGAGTCGTGGGAATAGGGAGGTGGCGATAAGAGACAGCTGGTTAGGCTTCAGCGAGGCTTTGGTGAAACTGGTCCTATTCCCACGACTCACTTACATGAAAAGATGAACGTATTGTCTGCATGTTTTTAACCTGTACCCCATTCCCACATAAATACACTAGTCCGATAAGAATTTATCGACAGCACAAGTATGCTCACCAACTGAGCTTCTGAATCCTTTGTTAGGAATTTTCACATCGCGAAAAAGGATTTACTACGGGGGATTTTGACCTAGGATTTGTTTTTAAGGATAGGTTAACACCTTTATGAACTACGTTCTATTGTGCGACTTTTAAGGCCTAATAATTATGGCTGACTTAGGGTTATCAGACAGAGTTTTTGCTGGGATTCAATAAACGTTGGTTTATTATTTGTTTTTAAGGGGGGCTTAAAAAATATGGAATTAACGCTATTTTCGGGGTTGTTGTGCCTATTTATAATGATTTTTGTTTGGACTTGTCGGGTAGAGTTTGTTTTTGGGATTCAATAACCGTTGATTAGATATTCATTAGTTGCATAATTCAATATTTAATAATTGAATTTATAATGAGTTAGTGATTTAATTGTTAAGTAATAAAGGATAACCATTGTCGGTTGGTTACAGGCTCGCTAAAATGGTCGCTTATCGGTAGCCAGCGCTTCTATAGGCATTTTGCAATACAGTTACTACGACACAATTTTTCGAATTGCACGCTGCTTCGTAAATTGAATAACATACTTAAACAGCAAGGTTGATATTCAAGACTTTCTTAATTTCTTCCTCTTCATTATTCTACTGGTTGCCATTTTTTTTCCTATCTTTAAAACCCCATATTACCACCGTTCATGTATTACACGAAGCACCAGATTGGGACTTCTCACTACAGCGGCGTTGTCTCTCCTAAGTCCTCCCGGTATTGCCCTTATCAGCAGTACGCTCGTGTGGCGGCTTGCGGTTATCCTTTGTTCCCGTAAACGTTGTGCGCGAGGAGGGCACAAAAAATTGGACCCCCATGGCCGCACGTGCACATGCACGCACATGAACATAAGTAGATTTCCGTTGCGTTAAAACCTTGGCTTCGCTTTCCGCCCACTCAGGCCTGCGGACATACATATCCTACCCCTCCCTCTCCCCCCTCCTCCCCCCTACCCCTCCCTCCCCCCTCTCCCCCTCCCTCCGAGCGTAGTCCCGTGCGAGCCAGGCGGCACAACAGATGTATAGAAAGCCAACAAGACAGCCCGCAACAGATCGTCGCTGCTCCTCACCGCCAGCAACATGTGTCTTTTTTCTGCAAAAAAACAAATAATTTGTTTTTGGGATGGTGGTCTGATAAATGCATGGAGTCCGATCCAACAGGTCGACTGAAAAAGACCAAAGGTAGTCAGCAAAATAGCTCCGAGAGCAAACAGGTTTTTGCATTGGGATGTACGCACATGTACTAAAATTGCCCGTCAGCCATCGCACCCGATTCCACTTCCGGTCAATTTGACGCTGTGAAACTGGAGCCACTGTAAATGAAGAGTACCGAACCAATGATGCAGAAGGATTTTTTCATTAAAATCCAACTGAACAGCAATTAAATTTCCTCCTCCGGTAATGTGACTGTCACGGAGCAATCCAAGACTTTGATGTATGCCAATGGAAGAGTGTATAAGCAAAATCAAGGGAATCGGTGAAAGTTTCGCCTGAAGATGTTGAACGCAGGCTGTTTTGACCAACTTTTGAGAAGAGAAATTGGAAATTTTCTGGACGACTAGGCTATCAATTTATGGAGGCGCGGATATCTTACTCACAGAATGAGGGGTGGGAAACTGCCAACAATACTGCCAGTCTGCAGTTACGCCAGCTAGTTGAGAGCTGTCAATGATTATCGACCTAGTTCAGCAAAAATTCCTGTTTCAATCGAAAAGTCAGTTGGTAAACACAGGTCGGATCGTACAAAGTTTTTAAAATCAGAGACGGACAGGGATCGGACTGAGGCCGTTGAATATCAGTTGACTAAAGTGCTCAAAGATCTCCTCAAAGAAGAGCTTTTGGGCTGAAAACGATAACCAGAATGTACGGCCTTCCGAAAATCCACAAACAAGGGCCATCCCTTCGTCCAATCCTCGATATGAGAAATTCACCTTATCATGCCATTGCAAAATGACTTTGTAGAAAAGTTAAAGCCTCTGCAAAGTTGTCTGTATCCGCGAAGTTTAAATGACACCTTTGCATTTGCTGAAGCGATCAAAAATAATAACATGGGTGGACGGAAGATGTTTGTCATTAAATGTATCCTCACTGTTTACCAACGTACCAGTAGTAGAAACCATAAACTACCTATGTGCCTACCAGATAGGCATGACAGTGGAGACCTTAAAATAACTACTAACGCGATGCCCACAAAACGTCCAGTTTCTCTGCAACGACCAACGCTAAAGGCAAATAGACGGGGCTCAACACTCGGAACATTTCTTGCAAACGTGTTCATGGGCATGGTCGAACAAACATGTCTCGAGGATAATATCCATGACCTCGATTTCGATGCTCGGTAGGTAGACGCTATCTTTTTTCTGACAAGCAGTACCACCTATATTTATGGGCTAGCTCAAACGTGCAATAAGGCAGACACCTCACGAAATTTTTCTGCAGAGGCTAAGGTGAACAGCGAAATCGTGTTCCTCGATGCTCTTATGCACATACAAGAAGATGGGTCTATTCAACGTAAGATATTCCGAAAAAAACCTGGGCGGGAAAATACCTTAATTTTCAAAGTTTTCTCCCCCTTAATATAAACGAAATATAGTCCAGGGATTGGTGACCAGAGTGTGACGCATCTGCTCTCCTGAGACTGTTGGTATAGAGCTCCAGTAGCTGCAAAATACACTCCGCGAAAGCGGTTATCTGGAGAGATTCATTCTCTGGAATATTAAGGAGCGTACCACAAAGCCTGCCGTTGTCACTGTAGAAAATAAATAATTATTTATAAGACTTCCTTTTCTAGTAGACGCAGCAAGCCAATTAGTAAGACGACGTCTAAGGATGGCTATCACTAGTGCTTTCGCATTGGCAAACTTGCGCGTATTCTTCGCAACCTCCCACCTCGTATGGTTGAGGGGTAAAGACCGACTGCCGTTGTAGGCCATATCGATGTGTATTTATTCATGTAATACACGGTTATGTTACTAAGGCAGCAACAGGCAAGACGCAGAAATCTGTTTCACGGTTGCTACCACTCATCAGTACATCATATACCTTGTGCAGTGAGGTATATAAAGAAGTCAAACAGGCGCGTGACACTCACTGATGGGGTTAGGATCTCACTCGGTCCCATTATGTCCGCCCGCCAGCCTGCTACTGGCGATAAACGAACGTTGTGTCATTGGACACATGCCCCATATAATACAAGGGTATGTTGCTAAGGGTGCAACAGGCAAGACGCAGAAAGCTGTTTCACGGTTGTTACCAATCACCAGTACGTTATATGCCTTGTGCAGTGAGGTATAAACAGAAGTCAAACAGGCGCGTGACACTCACTGCTGGGGTTAGGATCTCACTCGGTCCCATTCTGTCCGCCCGCCAGCCTGCTACTGGCGATAAACGAACGTTGTGTCATAGGACACATGCCACATATAATACAAGGGTATGTTGCTAAGGGTGCAACAGGCAAGACGCAGAAAGCTGTTGCACGGTTTTTACTAATCCTGAATACGTTATATGCCTTGTGCAGTGAGGTATATACAGAAGTCAAAGAAGCGCAACATACCCTTGTATTATATGTGGCATGAGTCCTATGACACAACGTTCATTTATCGGCAGTAGCAGGCTGGCGGGACGGACAGAATGGGATGGAGTGAGATCCTAACCACATCATTGAGTGTCTAGCGCCTGTTTGACTTCTACTTATTCATGCGGCTGCTCCAGAGGGGCGGGATACATGGTCGAACGACGAGGAATCTGGAGAAGAGAGTGGGCGAACACATCCCCGCCTGGGTAGGTAATGGAGAAAATTGATCGATTTCAAGTTCAAGTTCAAATTATCTACCGGTCACCAGTACACTACTCTAAAAACTATGCAAACGGGTGCTCGCAACAGTCCGAGTTGACAGCCTTTAAAGCCTTTAGCGTACCGTGATACATTCAAGCGCGTTACGGAGTGGGAGCCCCCTAGAGGCCACATTAAGAAAGAGCCATTGCAGCCTGATTCTCAGTCCGCCAGTCGGCTAGTCCTGGCAAAAAGCACATTGGGTTGACTGCGAGGTCCGAGTTGACAGCCTTTCAAGCCTTTAGCGCACCGTGATACATTCAAGCGCGTTCGATGGTTTATAGTTAGGAAAATGTGCTGAGACGTTGACCTCACTCCTTATTCCCACTGTCCGAGGCAGTCACTTGTCTGGTGCGGGCAATAGGCGTAGTAGCTAACGTAGTGAATTGACTCGTCTGTGCGTACTACTTACACGACCTGTCCCCCCAATCACAGACTCCAGGATTTCATTCACAAGAAGGCTCCTTCTTAACGTGGCCTCTGACGCTCTCACGCATGTGAACTCTGAGCCGCTCACCCCAGTGTATGTGAAATAGATATAAAGTGAGTGCCCCCACGTTCAGGAAAACACGCTCGTATGCGGTGGACAACATAAATGTATTAGGACTTCCATTGGTATACCGGTAGATTTCCAACAAAACCATATAAAATGGGCTGTGGAAATCTGCTGGACTTCAAAAACAGGACCAAATGGAAGCCGGCGGTTCTACTGAAGTCAGTCAAAGACTGGTCAGTGAGGCTTGCAAGGCAGCCACCGGTAGCTTGATATGTCAGTGGATTTACAACCACTAGTAAAAAAGCTTTTCTATCCTGCAAACTAAAATTCCTGAAAACAGAGCTAACAATATTCAGTATGGAACGTGTATTCATTCCGGTTTCGGAACATGTAATGTCAACTAATTACCCTATTGAACGGAAGTACCAAACACAATCTTCTCATGAAAAGCGTCTCAAACATTCATCGTATTAAAATGACAGCGTGACTGCCAGTTCAGTCGGGAAATGTCAGTTACTGGACTAATGCATCGTTACGAGGAAGGCCGTTAGGGAGTGCCTGACAAAATAAAGATGTTTCTTGCAAAAACTTAGCGGATGGCACCTATTAATTTCAACAATGTAAAAGACCATGACAGCGTCAAGGCAAGTAATTTGGAATTACCTCTTGCTGTACAAAACTCAACCCAGACATCTGGCCTTTTTTGGGTTTAAAAGGAAACTGAAGCAGACGAACCAGAGGCACTAAGGCAATAGATCTACAAGAACATCATCAAAGTTCGTGACAAAATAACTACGGGTTTAATGAGAAGGTCTCGCAGCACTCCATTAGTTACATGAAACCCATCAGAGCAGCGGAGACCCCGTAACATACACCGTCTTCTCCAGTTACCGATATACCAGAAGCTAAAATAAACAAAACTCTTAACTGAGAACTGAGTATGTCTCAAGGCGTGCGGAGGACGCTGGATTTACCGATTTTTTGTTGATACGATATCGTCTAAGTAATAAAAAGAGATTGAAATCGGACTTCAGGTTAGTTCAGTTCGATTTACGTGACTATCAGGATAACCCAAGATCTGTTGCTGACAGCCATCATTGCGATGCCTGGCGTTCTTGATCAAGGATGCACTGTCTCAAGGTCGTTCTCTTTCCTGGAGAGCGGTTCCAGGCTCGCTGACCTTCAGACTCTCGACCGACGTCTGATTGGACAAATGTGCGTCCAGATAATTGTGGCCGCCCATGAGTCCTTTTGAATATGCCTGCTCTTGGCTGATGCCACATAGGCCACTAGATACGGCAGTTCGACCGTCGATTTCGACGAGGTCCACCGTATGCTCCACACCAGGTGGTGCAGGGACGGTGAGTTGCGCGTGAATTAGTTTTGAGTGATAGTAGCCTTGCGCTGCAGCTACCGCACTCTCTCCTCCTCCCCCACCTGAGTCCAGTGTCAAGACAGAGTCAAGAAGACCGGATATGGGAGAGGGTGCAGGTGGCTGGCGCGGCCGGAGCCGCCCCTGGGCGTGCCACCACACCTGGCTCGGATCCCACAGAGTGGGAGTGCCATAAAGGCCACATTAAGAAGGAACCATTGCAACCTGACTCTCAGTCCGCCAGTCTCCAAACACAAAACACACATTGGGCTGACCACGCGGTCCGAGTTATCCCGTCAGTTGGCATCCTTCCAAGCCACGGCTTTTAGCGCACCGTGATAGGTTCAAGCGCTTCAGATTGTTTATAGTGATGAAAATACGCTGAGCTCTCGACCTCACTCTCTCCCCACTTCACAATCAGACCACTGTCCGAGCCGGTCAGTTGTCTGATGCGGAAGCAGCGCAGCTGCTGGTGACTCGTCTACGTGTACTACGTACACGACCTGGCCCCCCCAAACACAAGCACCAGGATTTCACACAACAGGGGGTTGAACGGCTTACATCTCACATGTGTGAGATAGCCAGAGGTCACGTTAAGAAGGAGCCATCGCAGCCTGACTCTCAGACCACCAGTCAGCCACTCCACACAACACACATTGGACTAACTGCGAGGTCTGAGTGTAATTGTCAGTTGGCAACCTTCCAACCGCGGCGGTTAACGTTACCCGCACACTCTTCTCCTCCCCCACCTGAGCCCGGTCTCACGACACAGGCAAGAAGACCGGAGATGAGAGAGCTCGCAGGTGGCTGGCACGGCCGGAGCCGCCCCTGGGCGTACCACCACACCTGGCTCGGATCCCACAGAGTGGGAGTGCCATAAAGACCACATTAAGAAGGAGCCATTGCAGCCTGACTCTCAGTCCGCCAGTCAGCCACTCCACACAAAACACACATTGGGCTGACCACTCGGTCCGAGTTATCCCGTCAATTGGCAACCTTCCAAGCCACGGCTTTTAGCGCACCGTGATAGTTTCAAGCGCATCAGATTGTTTATAGTGCGCACATGCGTTGAGCTGTCGACCTCACTCTCTCCCCAACCCCCACCATCGGACACTGTCCGAGCCGGTCAGTTGCCTGATATGGGAGTGGGCGCATTGGCTGACGGATCCGCGTAGCCATCTTCGCGCGCCACAGCACGACCTGGCCCCCATAACGCACACACCAGGATTCACAAACTCAGGGGATATGGAGCAGCCATCGCCGCCTGACTCCCAGTCCACTGGTCAGCCACTCGACACACACAGCACATGCACTGAGCCGAAGGCGTGGTCTGGTGGAAGCGTCAGATTGGCAGACTTCCCAGCCACGGTGTCTAGAAACCGTGATATACTCTGGTAAATTGTGATTGTGAGGGTGTTTTCGATGCATTGGTGTAGGTAGTGTGCGCTGATGTAGCTTAACCTCCGGTGGTTTACCGGAGTTTGTCGTGGAGGCGCATGTGTCCGAATAGGCCCATGCGGGGTGAAATGTGCGGGAGCAGTGAGGGCAGTGAAGGCGGGTGCGTCAACTATATGTCGGAGACCCAGGTACTGGTTCACCAGCCTCCGTGCGATGAATTTGCAGTTGACCGACCAGGCCGATGCGTGAGTTGAAGTTGCGGGCGCAATGTGGGCAGGAGAAATCGGTAGAGGCTGGGAGGATGTCATTCATGGTAGTGGGGGTGGCAGGGGCACTAAGAATGGCAGGAGCGGAGGGTGTGCATGGTGTATCGGTGTTGTCAGCATTGTGGTGAATTCCACTGTCATGGATGCACATGTGACCGAACAGGCCCATGCGATGAGTGAATGCGCGAGGACAGTGAGGGCAGTGGAGGCGACGATCTCTGCTGTATAATGGTGCTCCATGCACTGGCTCACCGGTCTCTGTACGATGTATTCGCAAGTGACCGACCAGGCCGATGCGTGAGGTGAATGTGCAGTCCCATTGAGTACAGCTTAGGAGAGATTCCCCATCGCTGATGGTGGTGGTGGTGGTAGTGAAGGTGAAGATGGTGGTGGTTGCGGTCGTGGGGGAAACAGGCGATGAGTAGATGGATGTGGTCTCCTTGATGGTGGGAGTAATGGAATTGATGCCAGGAGTGAGGGTGGGGGATTCAGAAGGAGGGTTGGCAGAATTGGATGTAGAAATTGGAATTGTCGGATTGTAGGTGCATTGCGTCCGAAGATGTCCAACCAGGCCGATTCGCGCGCGGAAGGTGCGTTGACAGCGCGGGCATGTTGGCAGGGCCTGGGAATCGGCGGTGTTGGTCTGGGGCGCTGGTAACTTTCGTGCCGCTATTTTGGCCTTGGCGGCAGTGATCCGGTTGGCCTCATATATTGCTGAACCAGTATTCACTGATCTTCTCCATGCCGGTCTCTCCTGGGTGAGGTCCTCCCAGGTCGCCGAGTTGATTTGCAGTTGCTTCAGCGATTTCTTCAAAGTGTCCTTGTAGCGTCGTTTTTGACCTCCCTGCCGGCGAGAACCCGTAGCGACATCACCGTAGAAAAGTCGTTTGGGTAGTCGCTTGTCGTCCATTCTTACCAGGTGGCCGCTCCATCGCAGTTGCACTTGCCTTAGCATGGCATGGATGCTGAGGATTCCGGTCCACTCCAGGACTTCCGTGTCCGGTATCCTGTCTTGCCATCTCAGCTTCAGTATTCTGCGGAGACAGCTGAGATGAAAGTGATTCAGCTTCCTGGCTTGGTTCGAGTAGACAGTCCAGGTTTCCGCTCCGTAAAGGAGTGTCGACAATACGACGGCCTTGTACATCTTCAGTTTGGTGTTCAAGTGAATACCATGGCGATTCCACACGGAGGCATGCAGTCGGCCGAAGGCCTGACTAGCTTTGGAGATCCGTTGGGCAACCTCGTCATCGATTCTCGTGTTGCGCGACATCATGCTTCCTAGATAAGCGAAGGTCTCCACGTTTTAGAGTTGAGCACCTTTGACATTGATTCGGAGAGCATTGTATTCCGCGCCCACTAGATACACCATCCCATTCACAAACCTATCAAGGCAGTTGCTAGCCTTGTCTCTCAAACACAGGTATGACTTAATGCACTATGCACTAACCCGGGCCTCGCCAGTGACCACTGTCGCCAGAGACAGCGACACTGAGTTCTGAGTTATTCTCCCGGTGCCTTCTGTTTTTTTCCTACTGACCCCTATTTGACCTAATGATTGTAATGCTCAGAGTGTGCACTCACTGCTTAGATCTTGCAATTCTAAAGTAGTGGCTTAGGAGAAGCACAAACCGACAAAATGCGCACTGAAATGAGAATATCGATAAGCTTTTCAAAGTTCTAATTTACACTAGGAGTGGCGGTTAGAGCAGCAGACAGGCTTTCTAGCGAATAAGCTCGCAATTTCCAAACCACACGCAGTGAGATCGGTAAGAAACCTGATTTTTATCTGCTTGATACCTTGACTCGTGGGGTCAGGGATGAACTGCAAAAAACTTTGAGGATGCCATTGTGGTTCAAGTTTATTAATAAAAATGAAACAGAAAAATCTGTGGACATTTTCTGAAAATTTATCTATGCAGGATCGATGGAAGACTGAAGCGCACCTTCCACTAAATCAACTTTCGGAGCATCCGGAATAAGAACTTATGCATAATTCAGCACCGAGTGAAGTAGAAAGTGATGATCACTGTTTCACCACTGTGGAAAGTGTTGGCAGTAGAAGGAAGGTGGATAAAAAACTACGGTCGTGGTTATGATTTTATCTAACGTATGTGCTTCGTTATTCAGGCAGGCACCCCCGCCAGAAAACTGACCGCTGAAACATGGTCCGGTTTGTCATCGTTCGGTTAACATGGAGAGCACCACATGAGTCGCCGGACTATGATGCCCTAGCATACATCTGAAGAGGGCATTTCAGTGATCAATTGGCAGGAATGGATACGCTTACTTGTAAAATATGCTAAAATAACTTGATCTTTTTGATGACTGAGATAACAGGTTTGCCACATCCACCCGTTCACCCAGTTACAAATGCACAGCGCTATCAGAAGGACCGCATACAGTAAGAACGTGGTTGCTCTGCTAGAGCCAAGGGGTGAAACCAACCTATTTCTACCTGAACTTCCGTCCTGGAATCGTGAAGATGAGTGGTAGGAGCGTGTCTCAGGCGTTGAGCTACTGTAATTGTTTGGTAAAATCAAATCAGACTTATAAGTAAAGTAACGCGAAAAAGCTGTCGTGTGCACAAGATTTCCTCCTGTCTGAATAAGTATAAGGGAGACCGGAATGGCCATTTCTGGCTTATTAACCGTCATCAGCCAGGGCTCTAGTCTGAGCTCCAGGGCACAACAGAACATACATGTTCCTTAAGCAGATCGGTGAGCAACACACTTTCATCATATTCCCGATCGCAACCGACAAAAACAACGAGCCCGTGGCTCAATGGTAGAGCGTTCGACTCAAATACCAAAGGTCGCGGGTTCGAATCCTAGGTGTGCCACACTTGGTATTGGGTATGACTGGCTGATGATGGCTAATAAGCCAGAAATGGCCATTCCGATCTTCCTTGTCTTTGTCGGTTCCCCATTATCAACATATGCTACACGTCGTTATGCGACCGCCTGCGAGGGCTCTAGTCTGAGCTCCAGGGCACAACGGAACATACATGTTCCTTAAGCAGATCGGTGAGCAACACACTTTCATCATATTCCCGATCGCAACTGACAAAAACAACGAGCCCGTGTGTCAATGGTAGAGCGTTCGACTCAAATACTAAAGGTCGTGGGTTTGAATCCTAGGTGTGCCACACTTGGGATTGGGTATGACTGGCTGATGACGGCTAATAAGCCAGAAATAGCCATTCCGGTCTCCCTTGTCTTTGTCGGTTCCACATTATCAACATATGCTACGAGTCGCTATGTGACCGCCTGCGAGGGCTCTATTCTGAGCTCCAGGGCACAAAAGAACATACATGTTCCTTAAGCAGATCGGTGAGCAACACACTTTCATCATATTCCCGACCGCAACCGACAAAAAAAACGAGCCCGTGACTCAATGGTAGAGCATTCGACTCAAATACCAAAGGTCGCGGATTCGAATCCTAGGTGTGCCACACTTGGTATTGGGTATGACTGGCTGATGACGGCTAATAAGCCAGAAATGGCCATTCCGGTCTCCCTTGTCTTTGTCGGTTTCACATTATCATACATGCTACACGTCGCTATGCGACCTACTGAGTGTTACGGGCTCTAGTCTGTAGCTCAGGGCACAACGGAACATGCATGTTCCTAAGCATGATCGGTAATGACCGTGAAACACGCTGTCATGCATCTTGCCTGATCGCAACTCGACAAAATAAACGAGCCCTGTGGCTCAATGGTAGAGTCGTTTATCGACGGTCGTAAATGGCGGACAAATGGGATCGCGTGAGTCCTTACCACATGTAGTGTGCAACACTTGGGATTGGGTATGACTCACTGCATGACGGCTAATGATGAGTCAGTATGTGAAACCAGCTTCCGCGTCTTCCTGTTGCCTCTTTGTCAGTGTTCCACATATATACATACATATATATATATATATATATATATATATATGTATATATATATTAATTCCAAAGCATATCAAAATCTGTAGGTAATTATCATCCGTTATCATCATATGTACCAATACCTTGGCTACATTTATTGACAACCAGTGTACCTTCCAAACGGGGTATGGGGACAAATTACAACCGTTTAAAAGTACTTGCAATTTAACTTCAGGAATTAGTGTGCTCATATGTGACAGAGAGCGCCTAAATAACCTGGACGAATGCAACATGTAATCCTCGAAAACTAAATAATACAATTTATGATCTTCAGACTATTGCATAAGGTACTAATCGCTTGCTTTCTTAGGTCTCTTTAAATCGGCAAAAGTCCGGTGCTGGGTCTTTTATATTATCTATCCTTTCACCAAGATGCTAAATGCCCTATGTGCCTTATCGTACCCGGCTCAGTCCACAGTGTGATTTTCTCCGTGCGTGGAGTCCAGGGGGCACAGTGCTAGTAAATTTCCTCCAATAAGGAAGCCCATACTATTGATATCTTTTCTTAAGTATCGAAATAAATGGCATCCTCTGAACAAGGGTCTCGAAAATCCCCGATCTATCATATGACCACACAAGCAGTTTAACACTGTTGGTCTGGGATACGGGTCTGGCAGCAGTGATCCACGTGGGATCTTATGGTCAACCAATTAAGCTGAAAATTCATGCAGCACCCGCAAAGAAAATACAGGTATAAAGAGAATAAGGACAGCAAGCGAAACATTAGTAAGGCCTTCTATCAAACTTCCTGGACTAGATTCCGGCGGTTGCTCTCTTGATCACCAACATTGTCTCTAACAATTTCACCAGAAACAACAGCGAAAATATATTAAATGCATTTAAGGCCAAACGTTCCGCATGCTAACTGCAAACGCTCTTTCTATTCTCTTCCTCTCCTCAGACGGAGCACTGTTAGTGATTTGAACCACAAAGGCATGCAGCTGCAAAAAATAAACTCAAAAGGTGGTCTGCAACGGTGGCTGAATTGCATAAAAAATTGCATAAAGAATTGCTGTTACCTTGTAACTGTATAAAAAATTATCTGATCGTTTTCATTCGAATACTTACAAACAATTATAGATTCATAGGACAGAATTTTAACCATCTTGCTCTAGTTAATGGTTTTACTCAAGTTTTGATCAAGTTCTCTCACCAAGATCCACTCCTGAATTTCGAATTACTAGCTCCAGGAAAGTTGGAAAATCCACTACATCTTCCTGTAAGTTTTTGAGCATCGGTGACTAGAAAGGTGAATCCCGTTGACTTTCAGATTCTGGTTGACTGTATGCAATGCAACGCGAGATTGTTGTATAATCACCCAGTTTGACTGTGGCACAGATAGGAGCCTACATTTTGGTCTGGGGTTTCAGTCTCGAGTTTCGCAGACGCTTACATGGGGGTGAAAATGTACCACCAATTTAAAAACATGTTACAGACAAACACAGAGGCACTCGACTAGTAATTTCTGACTAATGAATGGACACAAGGCGATGATAATCCAATCCCAGTTAGGGTGCATCCAGAAATTTGAAGGCAAAGCGGAATCATTCATATTCTTATCTGTAATAAAGTCAGATAAGCAAATGTCCTTTTTTAGAGTAAAGCTATCTCAAAGTACAATTAACGCTTTCTCTTATCCTTCTTGATTGTGTCGTAAATAGCCCTTCAATGCCCTTTGAAACATCACTTCCATGAATTTAGACATTTCCTCGGAGTACCAAATGACCACATGAATCCATTAAATCATTCTGATAGCTATTTAACCAAGTATAATTTGCTTGTATTCATTAATTATTCCTAAAGAACAACCACATCTTCGCGAAAAACCGATAACCCGACTCATAGAAAGGATATACTGGCTATTGTATATCAGGTTTCTTTTGCATTTCATCAGTGAGGTAATTTAAACGGTTACACATGCGGCTGTTTTTTTTACTTAGGGTAATAGTGAAATCATGACTAATGTTAAGCCTAATTATTCTGCATTAAATAACTTATTCGTGGGGCCCCTCTTAACATTGCTCATTTATCTACTGAATTCTGGGAATCCTTCTGGTGCAGATTCGACGTGTGTATTGATCACATGGCCTACCTATGATGAATCTACAGTGGGGCGGCCCGAGATAGAGCAAATCTCGGGCTTCTGATATCATCAAACTAGACGCAAAACATATTTTACTGAAGACTGTTAAGCATTCTTAATGACCAGTGACCTCAATTTTCACGCGACTGGGATTCTTAGTGTTCTTTGTGGATGTCCATAAACTAGAAGGCTTCAGGCTTGCTATCATGGATAAAAAGTCACGAAAGAGTAAACCAAGGAAAAAAAGGCCTGCCTAATGGGTGAAACATTTAAGGATATATGCAGATCGTTTTTGATTGCAATCGGATAATTGGACTAAGTGCGATCTCTGCAACGTTGTAAAGTTTGTATGTTTATAAAATCACAAACTTTTCAACAGAATATAACAAATTATAGGTTTCATAAATAGACTTTCTGGTTTTATATTAGGGGAAGTACATAAAGAAATGGGTTGCTTTAGTGGTATATTATTATTGAAGTGGAATTTTCTTATACTTAACAGAATAACTAAATTACCCAGTCTCGTTCCCTTCCTTTAGTGGAGAATTATATTCAGAAAATGTTCCGTGAGACTATATCTGCCGTTCGCGTAGAATTTGGGCATTAGGCTAGAAATAATTTACTAAGTATACAAAATATGTTTCAGATACTGGCTTAAACGAGGGCAGTTATAACATGAATGACTTCAAATGGGTCATAAACACAAAATAATATCAGAAACTTCAGTAGGAGCGTTTTAGAAAGCTGTCACCGGAAGTAAAAGGACCAAAAGCGAAACTACAGTTTTCTTTAGCCTAGTCAAATGACAGTGGCTATCGTAGCTCAGCAACTGATATTCGTCTAGCTACTGCCTTGTCTACACGTTGCACATCATCGTTTTTTTTCCAAATGGCAGACACAGCGCACTATTACTTGACAGTAAAGTCGTGGGCGAGGTGACAGCAGACGCTTTCTCTATGGTAAAATCGGGTGAACATTGTAACAAAGTTGGGTTACGAGTTAAACTAGGGCCTACTGGTTGAAACTCATGAGAGTTCTGCTGTTTTCATCGATGAAAGGAGCTGCAGTAGAGTACCCGGTAAAGATGCCTTGTATGACCGCCTCAATAGGACACGGGAATGAAAACCAGTCACAATACATGTGGCTTTGAACCACATTTTGGGGAAATTAGGTTCAGGACTAAGGTTAGGGTTAGGGCTAAGTTTAGGGTTCGGTTTGAGTCTGGGGTTTAGGTTAGGAATAGGTTAAGGGTTAAGGATTCGGTTCGTGTTAACTGTAGGGTTTAGGTAATGGTTAGTGTTAAGATTAAGGTTGCATTTTAGTTTTAATAAAACGTTTAGTGTTAGCGTTAAGCCACGAGATTATTTACTCTTGCTGAAATTTATCGGAAGGCCACATATTTTAAGTGGGCGAGGCGGTTGCTATTCCCGTGCCTTTTTAGGCGGTCATACAAGGTATATTTACCGAGTACCCTTATACTGACTTTTGGCACTATCTGGCCATTCTCCGGCGTCAACTGGGGTCCTTTGTTAATTTACTTTTACGCTACTGAAATATAATGTAAGTACGATTGAGAATAAGATGCAATCTTTATGTGTCACAGCCCAGCTATTTCATTCTTTAAGACGAACAGAACATCCGAACCCATTACTTTTTGTTCACATTCCTCCAAAGGGAATTCGAATCCCCTCGCCCCTCCGGTTGTGTGCCAAGGGGCACTGATAGACGTGGGAAAGAGTCATACTCAGCGGAATGGATGTGCAACGGGCGTCCTCGAATGAATGTCAAGGAGGGGGGAGTATGAAAGAGGGGGGGGGAGGAGGCGCAGAACTGACACATGATTGGCAGTTGCTTTGCTAGCCCTGCTGCCTCTGCTGTACTGACAAGATTTTCGGTTTATCGCAGAAGGGAGTAGCCAGGTCTACCATGAAGGTAACGGTGTCCACAGTGTTGTGAGGCCGGGCCGAAGGAACTGGCCAAACAAT
Organism: Schistocephalus solidus; assembly: GCA_017591395.1. Classification (NCBI taxonomy): domain Eukaryota; kingdom Metazoa; phylum Platyhelminthes; class Cestoda; order Diphyllobothriidea; family Diphyllobothriidae; genus Schistocephalus; species Schistocephalus solidus. The sequence goes on along the minus strand of WEDG01000850.1, from coordinate 119,840 downwards.
TCAGGGGGTGATTGGGCGTTAGGTTGATGGTGGGAGAGTTTCTACGGTCGCGCATTGACACAGCAGGGTGCACGTCAGCCAATTGGCCGGAATGCGTCTCCTGCTGGGCGGTTGGACTTCCACAGGAACCGTACAGTTAAAGCAGCGAGATTTCCTAGGTCTAGCTTTCCGAGGTAGTGTAGCCGTGGCAAGGGCGGGGAGAACAAGTTAATTGACACTTTCGCCTAGTCAGACCGCACGTCGCGTAACCAACTCCTAGCTGTCCAAGCGGATGGCACAGGGAAATTAGATTCACCCCATGGTGTGTGCTTAATGATACATTGGAATACCCAGACGCATCTGCATTTCACACAAAAGTGGAAATTAAGGACACCAAAAAGGAAACTCCCTGCAAGCAGCATATTCGTGTCTGAATTATCAGAGACATTAATAATCACAACCTAGAAACCTAGAACTAGTTTTATGGGCAAGATAATGCTAAAATTCAGGCGTCTATCAGTCTAGTGAAACCCACGAAATCTATGCTTATGGAAGTTGGCCAGATCCGGAAATAAGAACACTCCCCCTCATTTAGGGAGACAAGTGCTAATGTTAAGGTTAGGATAAGGCTTACCATTAAGGCAGTAATTATATTAATATTTGGTTTAGGGTTAGGACACGGAATATTTTTGCGTCCTAGAATTTGGCGCGAAGCCATTTATACTACCGGGGGATTTCTATCCCCGTGCCATACCTGACCTTTGACTAAGCACCTGGAGTCGCTTATCTTACATGTACCATATCTACTTCTGCAGTCCAACGTAAATTTTCTTGAAATTTTAGGTTTTTGAGCAACCAAGTTGGTGTTCTAAGCTATTCTTACACTTCTATGGCATTGGCTGTTTACGCCAAATTTTCTGCTTTTGTTCTACATGGTCTTGGGGAGCACAAAAGTAATGTGAAGCATAATATTTTAATAAACTGTATTAAATGAGCCAAGCTGATTTATTTTATCTGTCACTATTCTGGAGTGCTTAAAAATATCCCCAGAACTATCTACTGTGGAGAGGAGATCGCGTGGATGACGCTAGGCAAACAGGGCAGAAATTATCCTGTCACTGCAATTCTCGCAGAATTACAAAAATGCCATGCAGAACAGCATTCCTAGGATATGATTTAATATGATCTTACCTTCTCAGCAGGCTGCCACTAAAAGAACATGATACTGGTTTGCACCAAACTCTCCAAGAACTTCATACCCGAAATAAGCTTGCTAGTGGATACGTCCGTGGTCTCCACGTTTTGCTATTTTTATTTTACTCTCTCGGAAAAAGCGCATTTGACGGTGTATTTCCCAGTTACATGGAAGAACATACCGACATAGGTAGAAGCTAGAAACTCAGACAAATGTTTCAACTGTAATCTTTTGCTGCATGGCACACCTGCGAGAGGTTCGGTTGATCATTGGGTCCTCCTCAGTTCTCGTGTGCTCTGTGGTAGATACTCAACATGTGTCTGGGCTTTTAGCTAGTACTCGGACTGTCAGTATGGTCTATCAGGCAGTTTAGGAATTTTGACCGCTGTGGCTGATCGAATTCGGTCCAAATATTCATATCAGTTTTCGGACGGAGCCCATAAAGCTTAATTCTGACTGATTTAGTCCGAGGAGACAAAAAGCAGCATTACTTCTCCGTTTTGATACAAAGATGGTTCATGGGAAGCAAACTAAGTTAACAGTGCCTTGGCGCGATTTCTTTAACCTACGCAAGGATACTCGGGTAATCTTATTCTTTTGTAACAGATATGCTGGAAATGACCTCATAACCTCGATCCCGAAACAGGCCAGATGGTAACAACCTGTGCAGCACATGTTGCAGATTTATCCTTATAGAGATTATGGGAAATGAAAGAGTGGGGTTTGCGCAGCAACACGTATGAGAGGTGTTGCATTTTTTGGGTAGACATCCGCGAACCGTGTAGTCGGTATTTAGCCTAACTGCCTCCGATATGACCTGTAATTCGTAGGCATGTGAACCTCTAAGGGGGATATGGCATGTAAGAGAAATCTTCGAGGATTAATCGAGAGGACTGCTAGAAAGTGAATGCACATGAACTTCCGCCCATTATTACAAATGAGAAACTTTTTTATATCGAAACAAAGGCTGAAAATGAAGTCTACCCAAAAGAGGCACAGACTGACAGCGTTGTTCAAAAATATAAGACCTGCAACTCCGTTGGTAAATCACTGAATTTAAGTGCAATTTAGAGTAACCCGATCGTGTCTAGTCACAAATATTTGGAAAAACCTTGGAATTTGGAAGTAAATGAGTGAACAGTGGCCCTTTAGAGTCTCGTGTGCTCTTTCAATGCCTGTCACTCGTTTCCGTGCAAAAAAATTGGGAAGAAATTGTGGTACAACGTATTCCATTTCTCCTTCTACCTTGTCCCTCGTTTCCTATAGATAAAATACGCTGGACAAAACTAATCTAGCTCGATTTGGAATATTTAACATTTTACTTCGAGTTCTATTGGTTACCGGACATGTTACACCAGTAATTCTTCCCCACTCCTCCGTTTAAAGAACAAAATTTACTTTTTAACAGCTACAAAGTAAAAGTTGTATCTTCCTTCATTAACCATGTCTCTTTTTGATCCTTATTTGTTACTTCTGAATAACTAATAATTCACTTGAAGAGTATTTAGGTCGTCTTCATTATTTGGTATCAAAAAAGACTAACGGACACCAAATCTTTAGTAATAACGAATGTCAGCACAGATCCCTCCATTGAAAAACTTTATTAATTACGTCGATTTGGAACATTTGGTAGCTCATGAGGTTAAAATATCTCCAGCTGTCTATAATTAACTAGTTGGCCTGAGCTTGTCGGTTCGAGCAGTCAAGGTTTGCATCGTAGTCGGCGAATAAAAGTACGTTCGAATGTTGTGAGGATAACTTTGCTAGGCAGATTTTGTGGATTCACTTTTCTGCAATCCTTCTCTTAAACCTTAGGGCATTGTGATTAAAGTCACCGAAAGGGAGTGTTATTAGCATCGTCTCTGTAACAGTTGTTCGGTTTTTGTTCTTAAAATATGTGATCAGAAGTCAGGAAGCCACCAACGTAATTAACTGTTCAAATTTTGGGGTTCTAGGAATCTGTGCCACAGAGTATAACCAGGAAGAAGAATTTAGCGTTTGTTTTTCTATGAGTTGATTGGAGGCTTTAGGGTTAGCGGACTTCTAATTTTTTCAATCGTTAAATACAAATTTCTGATGAATTACTAGAGTTGAAACGAGATGTTTTAAACTGATCTTTTTTATCTTTTCGCGGTTGCCATTGATATTTGCTAACCTTATTAATAGTAGTGAAAATGCGATTCCCAGGTGGTATGTCAAATGAAGAACAGGCGTTCACTTGGAGATGTTTATTAGGTGTCTGACGTTTCGGGTAGTGTTTTCGTCTACACTTATCAGAGACTGGAGAATCGTGCTTAACGCTCTCATTATATGCCACTGTCTGCCTTGTGCCTATTGGACCTCTTTTGTCTGGGTGCGCCGAACCCGCATCTGACCTTAGCCTGCGTCGCCATCGCCACCCCCCGTTGTTAGGTTAGCTGTTTCAGTCGGCCGACCCTTCACCACGGCTTGCACCACCCCCGTCGCGGAGACAATTCACAGCTCCGATTTTTCGACGCCCAGACGGTCTCCTGTCGGGGGTAGGCAAATTAATGTGCCGGTCGACTGAGCGGTCGGTGGACATCCAGGCTTCTTTTGCCTGCCTTGACGTGTGATCCTCACCTCGGCCCACGCTTTCAACGTCAGCCATGAAGACGTGATCCATCTGTGCGGCATGGGTTGCCACCTCTGACTTTGGGTCCAACCTTCGTACAGCCAACTGATGCTCGTAAATTCGCGTTTGCAGCCGTCGACCGGTTTGTCCAACATAGTTGCACATCCCGCAGATACACTTAAGGGGGTAGACACCGGCCGACTTCTTTGCTTAGGGATAGGCTATTTTGGCCGGATAAATTGCTGATGGATGGTTGAGTTAGACCTGTGGACAACTCCTATTTCAAGAGACGCGAGGGATCTTATCAAGGTTTCGGAGACCTCTTTCATATGCCATAACTTTGACCGACAAGGCTCTTCATTCCGCTTTTGTTGTGACATTCGATTCCGTTCAATCAACGCTCGTGGATAGCCGCTGGCTTTTAAAAGTTAACGGAGAAGCTCTATCTCGTCTCGTTTGGTGGCTGGTGTGCTGCAGTGAGTTTAAACTCGTCGTTATAGCATATGTACCCAACTTCGCTAGTGTTGCAGCGGGTGGTTGCTATTGTAACTCAGGCATTTGCAAAGTATTCGTGGGATCACGTCTTCAACTTCGATGACGTTAAAATCGTGGGCCGAGGCAAGGATCACACGTCAAGGCAGATAAAAGAAGCCTGGAGGTCCATCGACCGCTCCGTCAACCGGCAATTATCTCCCCGACGGGGGTGGAACAAGCCGCGGTGAAAGACCGGCCGACTCAAACACAGCCTGACAATTGGGGCGGCGATGTCGATGCAGGCTACGGTCAGATGCGGGTTCGACGCAGCCAGACAGGCGGTCTAACAGGCACAAGGCAAACAGTGGCCCATAATGAGAGCGGTACGCACGCCTCTCCAGTCTGTAAGGGTGTGTAGACGAAAAAAACTACCCGAAACGTCCGACACCTAAAAAACATCTCCCGGCGAATACCTCTTCTTATTTTTACTAACATAAGTATTCACATCAGAATAAAGTAGTATTGAAAGCATCTTTATAGTTTATAAAATACTGTCACTTCGAGGCTCTTTTTTCATCACAGGTCTATTTAACTTGGAGTATTTTTCAGATGAATAAGACATCCATGCTACGTTCCTTTACTGTACTAGTAGCCACCCTCGATCCTATAGTCGCAGCTGCGTCAGGCAGCGGTACAACATCAGCAAAACACACGTGTCTGGGGTTTTAGCTAGTACCTATGCTGTCAGTATGGTAAATAATTACGTAGTTGTATATTAATGTCTGCCTGTTGACAGCATGTGAACATAACGGGGTTATTCCGCAGTAGCAGGTATATATCGGCTCAAATATTCATATAAATTTTCGGGGCGAGACTGAAATGTCTATTCCGGAGGATTCATTCCAAATCCGTGCATAAATTTCCTCGGAAAATAAGCAAGCATAGTGAACTAAGTTCTGTGGTCCTGACCATAAAATCTTTCTGGATCTGGTGAGCGAACATCTGTACAAAGTTCCATAAGGCCAAAAGCCTCATTCCAATTTTACCTATGCTTTAGGTGTAGGTGGGCAAACTGGGTTCCAAATTCTTATGAGTCAGTTGTTTCTTAGGAATCAGAACTTCATATCACTATCAGCGTATTCAACTAATAATCACAGAAATCCTAACCCTTGAAGACTTCCCCTCGAATCTCTGTACACGCATCCTATGTAGAGGGATATATCTTATATAAAATCTACAGTTAGGTCGGAAACCAGGCACACAAGGGCTTCTGCGCGGTCAGACCATGTGCCAAGGACAAACATGTGCACGCGCGCACCCAGTCTCCTTTGAATCGCCGACAGAGAAACAGTCAGATCGAACTAAGATGCTGGCAAGAGTGCGGACAAGCAAAGTGATTTATGGAAAGCTGGACAAATAAGCGCAAGTTATCGGATCCGCCGTGCGTTAAATATTAGCGGTTTCCCCAATCCCTCGCTCCCATTCTCTGTGTTAAAGTAAAGCCGGTCGGTAACGACTTACAACCCCGCCAAAGCTGACGCTAACAGACATTTCTTCATCTTGTTCCGCAATGGTACACTGATATCTGCACAGTCCCATGCTCCTACTGGGATTAGACTGGGGGAGAGGAAATAATGTCCTAGCGATAGTTGCGTGATAGTTGCATGTTCTGCAGTGTTGCGCGTTTTTCAGTAACCAGGCCTCACAATTATTGGAGGAAAGTTTGGCGGTCAAGGTAGATAATCTCAGGCAAAAAGCTGTATGGCAGACGTCTGCAAATGCAACAGTCTGAAAAAATGATGATAAATGTGTGGGGGGAGTGTGGATTTTAATTTTTGAACTATGAACATAAATCCTAGACATGTCAAATTTTAAGCTCATCTCCAAGTTCACGAACTCGGACCATGATGTACCTTTTACCTAGTGACTGTGATCATACTCTTTATCACTTCATGCTATTCGTTCTTGTAGCACAGAGGCAACGGGGCCGTGCCTTTAAGTACATACCCATCGCGTATTGGGACTTGCGCTCACCTAGGTTAGACGCGTGTTTACGCCAGGTGACCGGCATTTCCAAAACGGCCAAAACAGAATAGTTGGCTTACCTAATTTCTTGGCCCATCTGCCTGGGATAATAGTCGGAGAACTTAAAATGATTGGTCAGTTTTGTTCATGAGTTGTATATTTATCCCAAATGCAGCTAATAAGGATAATTTCTGTAGAAGAATAAGGGAAACATAAAGAATTAAAACAGCACTCGTTTGACACGGTGCATCCGGGAAAATAGTAGACTGAAAGAGGCTGAGGTTTTATATTTGAGGTTTTGTTTTTTGAACATCGACCTATAGTCCACAAACGAGCTCATTAGTAACCAAATATCAAAAGCTGCTTGACTACGTTCCAGAGACACGTGCACGGCTATGAATATGTGGATAGCTGAGAACTTCTACGGAATTTTAAGAGCAGCAATACCGAATATCTTCATATGAATGGAAGCCACAGTTCCCGGATCAGATACGTTTCCTATTTGAACTTAACTAAAGTCAATGTAATAGTCTTCTAAATACAATCGCTGTAATTTCGTTAAATCCCAAGCACCTTAGAATCATCCATGCTTAGGGCTGGATTGGAACCATGACATAACTACAAGCCAGATCGAAGTTGAATTAATTCTACGATATTTTCAGCAGAGTTTCTCATCAAAGGTCCAACGCATCTACCACGTGGTCCGTTAAGGGGGTACATCCATATACATAAGAAATTATGAAATGCAAATAAATTCAAAAAAATTATCTTTTCATTACTTTCATTCAGAGCAAAAATAAAATGAATGAATTTGACGAAAAATCTACGCAGAAAAGAGCAAGCGGGAAACAAAGGCTTAATTGTCGATGTTTGCAAAAAAATATGTTAGTTTGTTGTTTGATAATTAAAGAATCGGGATAGAATAAGTCTTTTAACAACAGTCGTTCACTTATTTTAAATCGAACTATGCAATTAAGCTTAACATTTATTTTTCAAACTGGTTTATAAGCACCAGAAAGGGGCTGTAGTCCACATTTCCCATGCACTTTTTCAGATTTAAGTATCTGAACCACAATTGGAGAGGAAAAGGAGAACAGAGACCACTACTAGTGATAAAGGCAGAATAATATTACCGACAAAGATGAGGGAGCCTGAAATTTCCATTTCTGGCACACTAGCTGTCATCAGTCAGCCATATTGAACCCCAGGTTTTGCGACACCAGAACCTCAAACTCGCGACCTGATGGTTATGAGTCCAACGCTCTTACCCACTGGGCCACGAGTTCGTCTTGTCGGTTCCGTTGGGGAATATTAAAAATGGTAGATGGGAAACTAACCGATCGGTTACGGACTCACTCGTCCCGCTGGGCCTTTGGGCTCACTCTAGAGCACCGCCAACAGCCACAGCTTATTCACCGTGTTATATCCTTGGCAGCCAGCATCACTGCGCTGGGGTTTCGAGATGTTAATTTAACCTGTGTTAATTGTTCCAGGCTCTCAACGTGGACTACACTGATCTTTTCCAAATCCCTCGAATAAATGATCTCCTCTTCTGGAAGCTTACGTCTGGGATATAGGAACTCACCTATGCAAACTCCGTGCTAGCACTGAACTAGATTACACCTCTTTTCTTTAGTCTGTTGCACGTTAAGATCTTGAACAAGGTCACATCAGTCCTGCACGCATTTTATAAAGGAACTGTAACCCTTGAATATCGGACCTTGTCACCTAAGATATTTTGCGTCACCATGGACCCTGGACCCTGTGGGTTCAGTGGTTATATACAGTATTGTTTTCATATACTTTTGTTTAATTCCTTCTTTTAATCTCACGTACCTTCGCCTACTTCCCCTTACTTGATACTTCAAGTCACCGTTATGCATTTTGCGTCTTCTTCCTGCACACCAACTTAAATATCATATATTACTTTCCGCAAATACTATCATTTCTTGAAATAGGCTGCCAGTAAATCTTGATATTATAAAGAACTGCCATTTTTGAGAGGCCTTTTGTTTATCTTCTGCATTCACGCATCCTCCGTAAAATAACATGACCGACAAAGACACCGGAGACTGGAATGGCTATTTCTGGCTGATGACAGCTAAAAAGCCAGAAATAGACAATCCAATCTCCCTTGTCTTTGTCGGTAATGTTATTCTGCCCTATATCACCGGCCGCTACGGCTGCTAGCTGGGCTCAAAAGTTATCCCTAAGGCACAACTGACAATTGAATCTCGTAACCGATCAGTGAGTACTCATCTACCAATATCTTCCATATTGCTTTTTATTGTTATTCTTGGGTTTTAGCTAGCATGGCATCCCCTTGAGTTAAACGTTGTATTTTCTGTTTTTCGCTACTCTACAGGTGTCTTCATAGTTTAACAGCAAACGAATATCCATTCATACGCCTCCTGGCCTCCTGGCCTTCTATTTCAGAAGGAGTATGGAGTATGGTATGGAGTATGGAATTACTACCATCTAAAAACTTCAGCAAGTAACACTTCCAGTCAACGGAGAACTTTTGGACAGCTGCAACACGCGCTTGGTTTGTGCTCGATATCTAGTCTTATGAACTAATTTTTTTAAAAAAAAACTAAGGAACCCCAAGTTAGCTAACTCTCAGTCTCTGCCTTTCTTATCCCTTGGGAACAATTTTTTATCCTGAATTTACCTGCAACTCAGCCACATTTTCACATGACCCAAGACTATTTCAAATTCTGGAATTCCGAGTGGCACACAAATTTTGACTGCACGGTTTTTCGCTGGATACGCGGCATGCATTTTGATACTACCTGAAAAAACTTGCACTTTAACTAATAGCGATGATAGTTATTGCTATTACACTCTAAAGGAACAAGATTTTTTGACTCTTTAGCCAATCAGCTCTGAGATCGCCGGCTCTGGCTCACGCTTGCATGCGCATCGCAGGTGGAGGCCGGACCCGGTCAGTGGATGATGCTGCTTTTGTGCGTCCGCCGGCGCGAGCGGGTGAAATTTGGTATCCGCACTGACACAGGTTGAAGCTGCCAGGTCTGGTCATTCACCAGCACATACGCACGCCCATAAGTGCACGTTTTCTGCAGAAACGAAGGAGCAGCTTCACTTATTCTCTTCTGACCGGTGTACAAGTACGTCCAGTCTTTACGCCGCCTGCAAAAGCACACATATCAATCGGCCGATGGCTGCTATTTAGAACGCACTTCTGTTTGAAAAATACCTGGAAAGCAATTGCCTCGCATGATGCTTACAAAGTTGTCAACTATAATCTCCGTCCTCCTGGGGGGTTTGGCGCTGATGGACGATGCTGGGTTGATGACAAAAGGTGCCAGTACCTCCTCTCACACCTGGGACCCCAGGTATACGCAGAACGGATTAGGCCATGGGTCTTTGGAAAATCTGACAGAGACAGGCTCCACGGGCCCTGGTGGTCCCTCCTACTTCTCCGATCTGGTTCATCTCATGAATGGCTATAGTTCACATGAGTGTCACGAGATTCCTAAGAAAATGAAACTCTGCACTGGTCTCGGCTACAACATGATGGTGCTGCCCAACAGCCTGGAGCATGCGAGAGTTGAAGAGGTGATTGCCCAGTCGGAGGTCTGGCTAACGTTGGTCAATATTGGCTGCCACGAGGAGCTGCGCCTATTTCTGTGCTCACTCTATGCTCCAATCTGCATCGCGGATCATAAAGACAAGCTCATACAACCGTGCCGGGATCTGTGCGAGAGCGTGAGAGGTGCCTGCTTGCCGATCATGTCCAACTTCGGACTCCGTTGGCCAGACATGGTGACGTGTTCTAAATTTCCCACAGGCCAAAATGAGGTCTGCATTCCTTCGAAGAAGCAGACAAGTAAGTACTGGTTTGTATGGAGCCAATTTTATTGTATTAGAACTGCTTGAGACAAAGTCGTTCAGGATTGTGGTTATCAAAGCATTCACGCAGAGGAATTAAGATGCAGTTTTCTTGCGCCCTGGGTAAGACACAGGAAAAAGAACCCCCTTATTTCAGGGCCTTGCGCTAGCAAACAGGGAGTAAGTGTAAAAGGTTAAGATTAGCGTGATCGTTATGGTTAGAGTGAAAATGGATTTGATATTAAGGTTAGGGATTTTTTAGGGTAAGGGTTATATTAAAGGTTTGGACTAAGGCATGGGTTATCAGTACTTTTACAGTTAGGACTAAGACACGAATATTTGACATTTTTGGAATTTTACAAGAGGGCATTCATATTGCAGGAGGATGGGAAATGCTTTTTCACGTGCCTTAACTTGCCTTTAAATGCTGCGCTGCGCTTATTAGCATTTATTTTATGTTTATTACCACAGAATAACTAGGTTAGGTTTACAGACGTGTAGCTGGGCTAAACTGAGTATATCGGTGTGCTCGCTGGTAAAAATAACTACTGATAAAGCAGAGAAAAGTAAACAGTATTGGGCGTACTTCTATTTCCTTCCACTTTTCCCTTATTTATAATCGTGCATATGTCTTCTATATGCCTAAGAATTTCCAGTTGTAAAAACGCATTTAGAAACTACTAAACAAGTTGTCCCTTAGCATCACAGAAGATAAAATTATATGCCCTTTGGCTGTTTTTGGAAGTTTTAAATTAAAACGATTTACTATAGTATGAAACCAAGATATATTTACACAGACTTTTTAGTAAAGGGTTAATTTATGGAACTCTTAGGCCTAAAATGCGAAATTAGTTGAGGAAATTTTGGTATCATAATGGAACACTTGCAAAACTAACAAATAATCCACCTTTTTCTCACCCAAAAGTCCTGTTGGTTGCATACACCTCGAAAAAAAGACATTATTTCCCATAACGATTTTTGATGGACTTACTGCGTTTCATTGCACTTTTCAAAAGCACGGTTGTGAAATTTCTTCGGCTTTTTGGTAAAATTTGTTCTTTCACTTCAATTATGTTAGCGGCCGTTATCACGTTTGGTCATGTATGCTTTGCATGAACTTTTACATTTCAAGCTTTGCTGCACACTTTGAAGGTTTCGCGTGCAAATGCCACCATGAGCTTTTGGCAACATAACTATTTTTCAGATCCCCGTTACAAGGGAAATCGTAAATATATATTTTGGTAAAGTACTTATGTTTCCAGTTGCAGAGATCTCAACAAAAAGGGCAGAAATAATTTTCCTCAATCGAAACAGTTGATTGAACAATAAGTGTAGTTTGTTCATTTTAAGAAGGCCAGTGCCTCCTTTTATATGCTTAATTTACAATAAACCAACCCATCCAAAAACGGAATTATTAAGTTAAAACCGATCTGAAGTAACCGATAGGCCATCATGAATGGTAGGGAGAATTTAATTTTTTCGAAATCATAGTTGGGCCCCTTTTGAGCACTAATAGCGGGTGTTTTCTATGCAATAGGATTACAGACACGTGAGGAAATACTGCCTTGGAATTTTATGTATTTTTCTGCCAGTAAATGTTCCCCTGTCCCTTTGTAGGGATGAACGCGTAAAGATCCGATGTCTAGTTGGACAGCGTTGAAGATTTTTTTAAATCCAATCTCAATCAGCCTATCTGAAAACCGATAATACTGAATAAAACCTTTGCTAGAAGCGAATCGCTAGCAATTCGTTGGACTTCAAATTTTTCTTGACGTCGATTCGGTAGCAGGTATCAGCCAAGAGTGTCAGGCAGAATGGCGTTTTTGCATCCGTTCGGATACGAGCCTAATAGTTTGACCAAACTAACCTGCTCCACAAAAGCAAATGAAGTTGTAAATGCACCCTGAAGAAATCAAAACAGGCAGCCCTTTCCTTGCAAAGCAGCGGTTATTTAGAAAAGTAGTCTCATCTTGGAGATTGAGTACGCACGCAAAAGCATACTTAAAGCAACAGAAAAATCTTTTTAGAAATTTAAATTTGTTCTTGAAGACGTCGCCTTCTTAGCAAACATATTTTAGGTAATTACTACACTGCTTGATGCAAAAACTCATCTTCAAAAATATTTAGGCATGTAATTTTTCCCTCTCTTTGTTTTGGTTTTATTAGCCGTCTCTTATGCTCGGGGCTCTGGCTGACAATTACATTAAGAAACCACTTCAACTTAAACACGGACTTCGCAAGTACAAAAAACATTGCCGAAGAAATGCGGCAGCCAGCCATGCAAGCAATAACTCATAAAGCTACTAGTCACAATGCCGTTGCCTTGAGTACTATTACATAGCTTGCTATAAGTTAGGTGTCATTTTTTGACGTTGAGTATTTTGAATTAATTGTCTTGGAACTTGGTGCGGCCTTTCTTAGCGTGGACTCCTTTACGGAAAAGTGACGGAATAAAAATTGTCTGCTCCACCTTATAACATTCTGTCTCCTTTCATGATGAATCAGTCGGTGCAATTTCAGCTGTACCACGAACGCTTCACTTGATGTGCCTTACTAGAATTCAAGACAGGAACAAAGGGAACGTTTTGGTTATCATAATCAGATGGTCTTTAAAAATAAAGTATTAAATTCAAAAAAGGGTTGAATTGATGAAGGGGAACGACAGTAAAACTTTTTAGCACAAATGAGAAAGGAAACACGAAACCAAACAATGTATCCCGACCTGTCTCCCCTCGTCAATTATTTATGGAGCATTGTTTCACTCACAGCTCTGAAGCGACAGTCTGGCGCACATAATAAAATTTTGAGTTCTCCAGTTATGATATCAAGCATTGCATGCCATTTGTCATATTCAGTGTATTTATTTTAAGTTGTGGTCTAATGGTAGACAATAACGGACAGCCCGAGGTCTCTCACAAAATCAGTTAAAAGGAAGCACCCCTTGCCTTCTTTGGTAAAACACGATGTCACACCAGAACACATGTTTCCTGACAAGAATGTCCAAGGTATTACTGCACGGGAAGACTGCACATTTAAGAAACATGGGAAGCCAGGTGGGCAAGCACAGTATTAACAACTTATTGAATGACGCTCCCAGAGGCCTAATAGACCCTACCGACGCACCTTAACAGGCGGATCAGGAAGTCTAAGACAGGCAGCTGGAGACCGCTATAGTAACGCCAATGCGAACAGTCGTGTGATAATATGTCCGAATGCAACCATGGGTAACAGTTACACCTCACGTCCCCAGATCACGAATTCTAGGTGGGTCGTTACGCCAGGGAAATGAAGAGCAGTGGAAAGAATGTTGCCTACTCTCCGGTGGATTCTCAACAACAATTCGTTTGCTGTTTCATTAAAATATCCAATTATGGATGTTTTTGTGTTCCAGATATTAGGGAAATAAGCGTTTTTGACCATGTCCAACATATATACTATCACTTGTGAAGTGTACTGTTAAATAGGATGGAATCATTCCCCATGACTATTGAAAATTTCGGCCATTCCAAAAAAATGTATACTGAGTGCAGTTATTTCTTGCCCTGACTAATATTTAGTGATTATCTTGCAGAGTTGTAAGAACTTTAACGTATAAGGAACTGTTAAAGGTTGTAAACTGCACATATTTTAGAAAGCGTGAATTTGTGATGAAGTTGGTGATTGAGGCATACAGTTTTGCACTAAATTAGCCTAGGTAGGAACTTCCTATATATTTGACCACTGGAGTCACATAAGCACGCTTACGTGCTCATTTTGATTATTTTACTGGGTAATTAATGCTAGAATAAATTGACCTTATGAGACGTCAACCCCACGCTATTTTAAAGTTATGCATTAGTCGTAATGGGAAGAGGTAAGGTGAGTTCATGGTATAATAGGTGATAGTCGTTTTAAATTCTTGCTTTTAATTTCTGGGTGAAAAGATTATAACACGCATGCATACATACACACATTTGCGCGCGCTCGCAAAATCAGCATTGAAAGAAGCAAGCTTCCTGACATAGTGGGGGGTGGGAGGGGGGTGAGGTGGAGAAGGGCCGGAGTACTCTCAGCGGTAGACTGGCTGGAGGATATGACTCCCTCAATCTGGTAATGAGGCGGTTAGACAAAGACTCCATTGCGGCAATTGTTGGGCGCTAAGATCACAGACGCTGAGGCAGCTGCTCGCGTACATCAACTGCCATAAACGCCTGCGGGGGAAGAAAAAAATGCAAAGGCAACAAGTCCTGTTTTTTTTTTTTTCATGCGCATGTGGGCAAAAGGAAGAGAAGGATGTAGACAAGGAGAGGGCTGGGCGCAAATGCACTAGGTGGGTTCTATACCCCCCATAGCTCTTTGATCAGGAAAGATTCCTTTGTAAAGCGCTAGTGGCTGTCAGTAGATCACGCTAATTGCATAATCTACAAGCTGTCTCTGGCGGCAACTTAAGTCAAAAAAATCGACTTCCATCCTTGTAGAACGAACACGTTGGCTACGAAGAAGAAACAAAACCGACAACCGTTACGGTGCGTTTTTCGTTTCTTCTCAAACCATTCGAGAATGAAAGGCTGAGTGTTCGCAAGTCGCTTTCAACTGTGGACATATTCAGGATGCCAATGAAGTTGACGCGCAGATCCCATTCCATGGAAGTCAAATCATAGAGTATGAAAAGGGATCCTGAATTATTAGACCCCTATCGATGACATTACAGCGCACGTTTTTGTGCTAGAAGTGCACATAGGTTGCAGTTAACGGTAGAGATGCCTCCCATGGCCGCATAAATAGGACACGGAATAGGAACCACCAACAATTCATGTAAATTTGCGGTATATTTCGGGAAAATTATTTTTAGAAGTAAGTTTAGGGTTCGTTTTAAGTTTGACTTTAGGGTCAAAGTTGGAGTTAGAGTCATGATTAGGTTAACGGTTAAGGTCTTTTCGTTAACTCTAGGGTTTTTGGTTGACGGTAGGGCTACGGTGAAGATAAAGATTACAAATTTGTTTTATGTTAGAATAAATTTTAGCATTAAGACATGGTGTATTTACTCTTCCAGAAATTTACTGTAAGACCACCTATTTTTAAGCTGGCAGTGTGGTTCCTTTTTCTCTGTCCTGTTTAGGCGGCCATACAAGGCATCTCTACACAGTTAACTGCCGCGATGGTTGGGCTGCTCATATCAGCAATTTTTTTAACCACCTCTTTTTAACGTCAGAAGCACAAACACCGTCCTTCGCCTATATTCAAACGAAAAAGTACATTTAAATTCGGAGCGAGCTGACTGCAGTACAGGCTGCAAATAGAGAGATTTTGGTCGGAGTAATTACAAAACTAAGTTACCTAATTGTCAAAAGGTTTAGCATACTAGGAGCTGAATTTACACTTCTAGTATACGAGGCTTTTATAAAGCAGTGAAGTGTTTTAAGACCGACCTCATATGGAGGAACTAGTGATGATAATACGAAAGGTGGTCCTACGCAGTCTTTAATTTTGTGAACTTCCTGATAATTTCATTTGCACAGGCTTCATTTAACTATCTTCCCCTTCACTCCTTCCAAATCTGACCTGCGTAAAGTTTAATCATTAGGATTAGCGTGGGGCTCAGGGTTAGACTTATGGTCAAAGTCTGGGGGCTTATGACGAGGGTTACAGGTTATGGTTCGGCTAGGGTTCAGAGTTGAGGTTAATGGTTGGGAGTAGGGTAAGGACTGAGTTTAGGGTTAGCTGCTTACTGTTAGGATAGGGGTTGAGGGTTAGACTCCAAACGTAGTCAACTTCGATTAAACATTCAGTCATGACTATCACGAGGTTCGGCTTAAACGGCCTATGCTGCAAATTTTCCCCTTCAATGTGATTGGCGTGCACGGGATGGGATCAGATTGCTTCGAAAATGTAGCCATTGTGCTCGGTTTTCATTGTTTAATCCGCTTACAGATTCTAACTTGCATTATTTAAAATTGTGCGCTTGATTACACGCCTCATAGGTGCAATTAATCAAGCTAGTTTTGTAGACTTTAACTGTTACTTCTTAAAAATGGTGATTTATCAGTTTCGTTTATCCCGGCTATAAATTCCCGATTTCTACCGTCACCCCATTACAAGTGTCCTTGAATCCTGTTTGCTGAGCGGAGGCATATATTCTATCATCACCGAACCAACTGCTCTTAGCTTTGCATGTTAAGGAAGCCTACCAGAATTATGTTAATTTTAGCCATGCACAGAATTAGTGGTCTTGGAGATACTACGAAAGTAAAAGGACAACCATTTTCTACTGTAATAAAAAATTATATGCAGGAAAACTGGGTCATTCAGAATTGTTCTGATAAAAATAAACAGTCCTGAAGGAGGCTTTTTGACTCCCAAAAGAAATTGTGAAACGAAACAGGCACAGCATTGAAAAAAACTATGTAAGATCATTTCAGCAATTGATCTTGGAGTTTCATTTATCCTTCGGCTCAACCGTTCATGGGCATTTGAAATGTTATCAGAGACCACAGCCTGGGTGTCTAATGATGGTTTTACCCAACTATTAACATACAACTTCTTCACCGGATAGCAACATAGCCTTCTAGTTGCAATTTAAAATAAAATTATTCTATTTCTCTTAAATGCACGCAGTAATATGGAATTGCTGCATTTAGTTTTATCGTCTCTGAAGTATTTTTCATCCAAACTTCCATCCATCTTGTTAAGGAGTTATATTGTTTTGAATTAATTTGTCTGTCAGCATGAAGCAAGATCATAGAAATGTTTTACCGCATAAGCCAATGAGAGGCTTCCTAATAAATCGCAAAAAAAGTGTAGAAGCGCTTGAAATGCAATCAGTGCAACAAAAGTGATACCTCCCGTAGGGAATGTCCCACTTTCTTCCTAGTTCTTAGCTTTCTGTTTTAAAATAGCCTGTGATTTTTGCCATCCTGCAAGGTTTTCGCAGCAACCTATGTAAACATATACTAAATGGTCAAACACACTTTGGCATTGAGCCTCTAGGACTGCCACATACAAGAAATCGTTAGCTCCCAACTTAAAAATTTCCCTTATTGCATTTTTCTACATTCTATTTGTATATATTGTTGATAAGTTTTAATTCTTGTCAGTATTCCCTGTACAATATCTTCTTTTCTGATGGTAAGCTAACATAATTTAACCGTGCTAGTTCTGGTGAATGCCGATAATAAATTTAAAACGGTGCATTAATGTTTCCTTCGTTCACGCTGTCCAATCTTACAGTTTATGGAGTTACTTCCATTTATGGAAAGTAGGATATCTCTTTTCTAAATGAAAAATTTAAAAAAATACATAAATGTCTATAAAGCGAGTAGTTTGAATACATTCTTCGTATTGTTTGTAAAAAATAAAAAAATAATTAAAAAATACCCTATCGAAAGCGAAAATATAGACTACTTAAAAGTGTCTTTCAATTGTCTTTTGAATGTCTTTTCGAGTGTCTTTCGCATAGAGGGTAAAAGGTGTTCGTTTTAACGCCAGTAGATTTAAAAGGCAATTTCTGGTTAACGTTCCTGTCATACAGTTTTATACCACGCATTTTAAAAGTTTTTTCCACGTGGAAGCGTTTTGAGACATTCGGCCAACGTTATAGTAGTTTTAGAATTCACTAAAAATCACCCTTTTCACCAAACCAAGCACACCTAGGACGATGACTCATATTGCATCTTTTCTGGAATCCTAACAACCGGTGTGTACAATCAGACGCTAACTCTGCTTCCCCGTCATTCGATACGCTGTCTGATGCATTCTGTAGTGATGCCTTCTGATTGGTGTAGCACATTTTGTTCTGCAGGCTCTTCCAACATCACTTCCTAATATTGTGCTTTAGCCAGCTGGGCATTGTGCTCGAAGCTGTCTCTAGTTAATATTTATATTTTTGCATGAAAGTAGCGCTTTTTTTCTGGCTAAAGCATAACATGTATTGCTTAACGAAAGTTTTCGTAACGCCTGCAATCTTTCACGTTTAAGATTGAAAGTGACTATGTCATATAGAAAAATGAAAATGGAACTGATAATTATGAGATAACTCAAACCCAGACCTTTTAATCAAGCGGTTGTGCCTGCGTCACCTTTAAACAGAGGAAGGGTTTTTGAATCTGTAGGCCATCACAAGCGACGTCTTAGAAGTAAGCAGGTGAAAGCTGCACGTAACCGACAAATTAAAAACTCGAATGATTATTTTAACTTTTCTCCCAGAAGATTATTGCAGAGCATGGAAATGACTATCTGTAAATTGTGAGCTGGTATTTATGCCACAGACACACATAATGAAATCCGTTTACTGAGATACCTTAGCTTAGAGCGCATTTGTTTAAAAAGTTTGAAACTCAGTACTATTAACGATTTTAACCAACTAATAACTTCATTTGGTAATATTTCCTGGGAGTACTGAGAAAAGGGCCAGTATGTAATTACACTTTTAGAAATCTCTTATCAAGGATAATCGAAGTCATACTGTAGAAAATTTAGATGACATATCAAGTTTTCAAACACACTGCTCTAATATTTATTATTGATGCTGCACGAAAGAGATGGATATTCTACACAATAATCAACATCTCAGAAGGCAGTCATTGACCTACCCATGAATTTGCATTTGTACCTACTAGCGAGTAGTTTGTAGTATATTAGCTTGCAACTCACGTCTGAAATTTTGCTCAAAGTGATGAAAAATTTACTTTATATTTTCGTATTTTAGAAAGCTTTTGTAAGTAGATTGTTTTGCTTTCGGATCAAGAACCAAATACTAAAAAATCATCATTCAGTATGGTTGCTATTCATACTTGGTGGCAAATGCCTGATTTAGACAAATTTATAGCCTCTAAGCAAGGCACGCTAGAAAACATTTGCTGACATCATGCTCGACATATTCTTTCAAATTTAAAACAAGTCCTTGGAAAAATCGGAGATTTGCTGATATTCATCGCCATTTTCACCTGCCCTACTTCGTCACTCTTTGCAGTTGCCGTTACTGCATGTGAGCAAGAGAAGAAAGGTACAAACGATGCTATTCTTTAAAGGGAAGGAATGTGGTTTTAAAAGAAATTAAGATTTTCCCTGCCAAAATGAAAAATATATGATTCAAAATTATTTAATTCGTTAGTAAAAAACATTAATTAAAACTAAATTTCAGTCGTTAGCCTGGTTTATTCTGATTTTAACCACTACTTCATTATAGCTCAAAGATGATAGTGTCTACGAATTCGATTTCAAGGATGTAATTTTCCAAGCTCTACCAAGAATTGGCATTTTTTCTTCTGGTTCCAAAATAAAATCTCTTCATCGTTTGCCACTGGCATGGGCCCAAATATACGAAAAACATTGATGAGCTTTTTCCATTAAACTATCAAACCATTACCTACACTGAGACTAGGCTTTCTGTAAGGCGACTCCTATGATTTGCGGACTATGGTAAAAATAGAACAACTGTGGTAATTTGGGCCATTGCGTATTCTATTTAGAAACATACACTTACCAATACTCACCTATAAGAACACATTTCGGCAGTAAGGTTATGCACTTAATTGACGAACAACACCACGAAATCTTTCTTTCGCCCGGCGGTACTATAATTTCGACAATTTTCAGGATAATGTTCTCATAGATCAACGTAAATGTCAGTGCAGTTTAATGCTCTATTGTGTTAACCGACTATCATTTTCCATTTCGTCACTGGAGGGCTTGTAGGGTTTTAACATGATAACAATCCCCATGTTGGAAAATATTCCATCTGATAAGACAATGATATGTGATTACGCACCCGTCTTGGCAAATAAACCCCACTCTTGTTTGGACGAAGAGCAAACACGAACTGGCCACCTGTGAAACCCTGTCCAACATAATATATTCTTATTCACTCATGAACTAAAATGATCATTGTTGTTTGGCCCATTTTAGGTCAGCAATCCTTTATCTAAATGTTATCTTCATTTTTTATTCAGTACAATTTAATTCGTCCTGATAATGTGAGGTTTGTGGTTTATAAGCAATTATGCTTTGATATAATAACTGAAAATTCTGATTTCCTTTGATTTGAATCCAAGCCAAAAGTATTTGGATCTCGAATTATTCATTCTAGATTGTTAGACCAGAAATTTAATAATTACTGCCCTGTTTGATCAATATTTATTATCTCCGTAATAATAAAGTTTCTTAAAAACTTATAATGTTAATGACTTTTCAAATGTTCTAGAGCAACGGTGCTTCGGCTGTGTTGAAAATCCGACATATGAAAGTGCCATCGGAAGTTACTGCAACTTTGATACTGGTAAGATTCCAATATTTCGTGCTCCAATAAGATGTTATGCGAGTACGGGCCACCAAGATGTGTTATATATGCGCCCACTATCAGATGAATTATTTTTAGAACTAAATCCTCGGTATGCGCTGAGAATATATTAACGGGTTTTTAATTTATGCCTTTTTCTTAGCGAAATTCTATGAGGTGAATCGACCAAATGGAGAATTTTCGTATGAAGCGGGCCTCCGTAAAGTTAAGCTGTTTGATTTGCATGGGAGGGACCACGATTGCTATTCGTCAGGGACATTAGCATAAACGTTGTCCTTCAGTTTTCCTTGGATCATTTACATATGATGTGAAGTCACTTAGCCTTTATGGAGCTGTGCAAATTCCCTGCGAACAATCGGAAACATTTTCTGAAAGCCAAATCGTCATGACTAGCTAACAGACTTACATTGAACAATAGAATTTGACGTAACCACTGTCGGTTTTCCAGATAAAAAGAGTGTTATATAAACCAACTTATTTTTTGCCAGACACAAAAAGATTGCTACCAGAGGGCAGGGATGAAATATTACAAAAATATTGGTCATGCAATATGTTGGAGTAAATTAAAATTTCAACGACGCAAACGTGAATTGCACCACTATACGCCTGAAGGCTGCTTCAAATTGCTGTCAGCAATCGCATTTTGCATATGTTCTTCTGCAATGTAGGTTTCTTTCACCTCTCTGCATAATTTAAGGAGTATAAACGAAAACGTAAAGTCCTCATAACGCTGGTTTCAAGATATTCGACTGGTAAAATGTAAGCCACGTTTATTTAAATAATTCAAATAACATAAACCAATGAAATTCAATGCATATCGTGCAAATTATCTGCGAAACGTGGCCCTTCTCGTTGACCTTACATTTATTGACAATCTGAAGTGTGTCTTTTTTTCTTTTCGACTATAAAAGTATGAGGGGACGAAATTAGGGTATTTAGTGAAAACTAAGCTCAAACCTAATTAGGAAAATGTGATGTGACTACTAAAAAGCTAGAGTTCACAGCTCCCATGGCAGTTGGTTTTAGTGTGTGGAGTCTTTTAAAAATAACGATTTACTTCAGCAATCACGGCAATCAGTTGATATTATTTTACTAAAAGGACAAAAAAAGGGTCATAAAGCGAGTCAGTTAAGGAAATATGAGCAAATGTTTTGTATTTCACCCCGACGTGTATGCCAAGTTGTAGAGCCTGTCTGAGGAGTTAAAGTTGCAACTAAAATACGCACGACTGTCGGGCAAACCCCTACATGCTAAGCAACCGGAAAACAGTATTATTTTTAACTTTTATTTTTCTGCTGCACGCTTTTAGTAAGCTTAAAAATCCCGCAAG
This sequence comes from Schistocephalus solidus, assembly GCA_017591395.1. Classification (NCBI taxonomy): domain Eukaryota; kingdom Metazoa; phylum Platyhelminthes; class Cestoda; order Diphyllobothriidea; family Diphyllobothriidae; genus Schistocephalus; species Schistocephalus solidus. The sequence goes on along the minus strand of WEDG01000850.1, from coordinate 98,119 downwards.
CCAAGAAGACTAATATCAAAGAGAAAGGAGAATGGAGTAAGCTTCAGCTACCTTGTGACTGTTAATAATCCCCAAATTCTCTTGTCTTTGCCAACTTTTGGCTTTCCTTTTTTTTGAATCACATAACTTGCTCTGGATGGCTTTGCATAAAGAGTATCGTATCATTGATTTTATTTAGTGGTCCGAGTGAAAGTACAGGAACTCCGGTCGATACCAAACGGAAGAAATGACAGTTACACTCTACAGGGTAAAGTTAGACCGTTCCCTAACAAACTGCCCCCTCTCGACGTCCCGGCTTCAAAGTTGCAGTATCGAGTGGACTGTGACTGTCCCATTATAAAGGCAGCCGCTATGCAGCGAAATGGAGCCGGTCGCTGGCTCGTGATGGGTAATCTCTCCGCAGATGGAAATGTAGTCAAGGTTTGTCCATTCGACTTGATATATTCTGCGTAGGTGAGCAGTTCAACCAACTTGGTCATGAACGTACCAATAGTTTCATACTAACTGAGTTATGCAGGTCATTTTTTTGGTCAGTCGACTTAACACCTTCAAATGTTGCAACAGTAAGTACGCTGTGCACAAGTTGCTCAGGGCAATGAAAAATTAGCTTAAAACATTCGAGGACGTAGGTTATTGTCCAGCAAGTGGGAATTGAAATGGAATATCCACGGGGATGCTTAATCTGGCAAATCAATCTTTTATACCGATGTGACTGATAGAAGTCGGCAAAAATATTCCTATTAATTTTCAGTCTATACATAGAAAGCTTCAAGAAGACTGATTAACTGAAAGTGAGCGATTAATTAATGAGAAAATTAAAAAGCAATCTTTTCCGTACCATCTACGTTCCAGTGCATATAATCAATTAATGGCAATAATGTCCAAACTTTAATCGAGGAGTCATAGACGAACAAGATGACAGTCGTTTGGCTTGAACACATAAAGCTAACTTTGACATACTACGGAAGCAACGAATACCTATAGGTTTATACGATCACTTAAGAATTAATCAGTTACTTCAGCCGGTTCTTACACAACCACAAGTCAATAATGTTTTCCCTTCAGTTTATTTTCTGAAGTTTTCAGACGGAAATTTCAGTTGATGCGTGTGAGTCACAGCAATCAGCAGTCAACAGCTTTGTTTTCATTACCGCAAAATGATACTTACCTAAAAATAGGATCAATCCCTAAGCGCACGCTGCCTACTGAACGGCTCGACTGCATTAAACTGTCAGAAACCATCAAGTTTTTTAATACACTCCGGTTCAATCCCGTGATTTGAACTGACTGAGATATTCGCGATCGAGGTCATACGATTTTTCGCTAATATGAGGCTTTCGGAAGGACGTAAAATCACATCTGTTTCTCCCCAAGCCCAACTTTTTAATGTTCATGCATGAAACATCCCCTGTAAGGGAGTTATACAGTAGTTTCTCAAATGGTCTTTTATATTATTAATACGCGCAATGCACGTTTGTTCTTTACTACGATCCGCCTCGTCTTGAGTGCAAGTATTGCATTATAAGTTGAGCTTATTTTGATAACCGGCATATTTTCCGCCCCCACGTGTTGATCACAAACTGTTATCTTTCAACCTATACGCCTCGAACCCCGCTAATAACCCACAGTTTCGCATTTGCTCTTCCTCCCAAAGGTTCAGCACTTGTCCCAAATAAGGGAAAAGAACACAGGCATTAAAAAAGCCCTCGAAGATATTTGGTCCAAGGCGAAGCGGTTATGTCATGTGGATCTGATGAATCCTCTGAATAATCATTTCAATATTCATCGACGCTCTCCTGTGGATGCAATACAGCGCAACCACAATCAGGAGCAGGCCAACGCTAAAAGGCGAAGACGGCGTGGAAGAAACCGAAATAATAGAAATCGTGTCAGAAGGAGAGGTGAAAGGCGACGTGGAATAACGCAGGAAACTTCCACCCAGAAGGCCGAAGGTGACCAATCAAAGGGTAACATGGAACCGAGTATAAAGCCTACAACCATCTCACAGATCCGGCCATTAAATGACTTCCCAGTACGAAAAAATGAAGGTCCGTGGGACAAGAGAAAGGACGGATTTCTCTACCAGCCGTCGCATTCAGACAAGTCTCAACAAAGTTCACTTTATCGCTCTTGGACTCCTGGTACTCAAACTTAGCTTCGCAATTCTGAACACGTGCAAAACGGATTAAGAACGCTCGGGTTAAGGGTAGAGGCGTTTACTTACATGTCCATATACACTGCACACATGACCAATACAACACCTCAGTTTGTGCGTTCACATCCAGTATCTCCTGATCAAGCGCTCTCTTCTAACTTACGTAAAACTTTGAGTAGGTCCAGGTCATTAATGACCGCAATTTTTCAATCTTTTCCAAACTTTACAATCATATGATACAGAAGAGCTCGCAAAATTAAGAAATTGCATTGATTTATCATTCATTTCCAGTACGGTGTTTTCTCGTTTCATTTGTAGTTTCATACTTGCCTTTTGTTCTCATTTCTGTGCATTTTCTCAGATAAAAAATGGAGAGTCGCGTGGATCTGCGCATAAACCCTTTGTATACTGCATGATAATACGTACACTATTCCAAAGAGTATAATGCTCCTGAGTGCTTTAATGTGAGATTATTCAGACTTTGCCATCCGAATTCGAATCGTCAAGCCCGAATATAAAGTTGGAATTTCGGCAGTGGTTCAATATAACAAGCAGGTAGTTTAAAAGTTTGTTAACCCAAAGACTTTAGTTAACATGGTAACACTATTAATTTTTAGCCTTTCTATCATAAATTTGAGTAAGAGGCTTTCTATAATTTATAGAACAAATGGGTGCGTTTTACGGAGGTTTTATTTAGTAAAAACTGCTTTAATGTGTTTGTGTTTAGGATACTTCCGTCTACAAGTGTCAATCGCTTTATTCAAAAGATGACAGTATCAGATCTACAACTGCAATGGTGAACAGGGACACAGATTAATTTTGACCTAATCGCATTTTTTAACCAATAATTCCATGCCATTTGATCATGAAAGCTGTCCCAGGAGGACAGAATTAGTTTATTTGCAAAAATGCCCATTGAAGTATTCAGAAGACAACAGAAGGGGCATACATTTTCTCTCCATAAATTCTTCCCATGCGGTACATTTAAATGGGAACAGAGTTAAACGAAACTAGTCAGTGAGTAGAGCGATCAATTAATGTTCGTCTTCACACACAAGTGCGGTATGGGAATATGGGTAGAGGGTATCAGGGGGAAAAGAAAGTGGGAGGATTCAGAAAAATAGAATGCAGTTGATCGGCGTTTAACTAAAGTAAATGGGTTGTTTTTATAAGATTCTTTTGTGCCAGGTCAGAAGCTCATATGGAAATTATGCAACCCTACGTGGGCCGTTCTCGATTCTTTGGTCCTTTACAAATCCTAATGAGTTTACATCAGCTCCTGGATACGTATCTGTCAATGGTGCTTAACAAAAAGATCAATCATTGTTTACAGGAAATGTCTTCTGAAAAGTTCAGCGACAAATAAAATTGTATCTTTTAAATTGTACCAATTATCTAAAACATCATTGAAATAAAATCTGATGACTTCTTGCTAATACTGTTTAACAGAAGGCCCTGTTGGTTTCATCGGTCAGCTTTCGAGCAACCATGCGTATTTCCTGGTTTTAGGCCTTTTGAGCACCGAGTGTTTTTTCCTTAATTAAGGTTAAAAATCAGTACCGTTTACATTTTTGGACAATCATAAGAAGCGATGACTGTTGAATAACCATTACTTTCTTAATACGCTGAAGTGTTGGTTCGATCGATCGAATTTAAGGCAGAACTGTTCAAATGACATGGAGTTCCTTTCTCATAAGTCTAACTATGAGTATGGAAGATAAGGGTATGTGTAATTTGGCTATTGACGTGGTATCCAAAACTGTTTAACCTTATCTATCTCTGCACGCTACACCAAAAATACATAGGTTATAATTGGAAGCTCAGTTATGATAGTTTTCCTTATAGTTCGAAAGATATGTACATAAACTTTGAGCAGCATTTTAATGCATAAATTTGTTTACCTTGCAATAAACGTACTGCAGTTTTAATAAATTTTCAACCAGAATATCATGCTGTCTATTAGATACATCTCTGGACAGTCGTTCCGAAGAACCAAGTTATCAAAGGGCCAACCACTCAACATTTCTTATAAACAAAAAAGCTTACTTATATGCAAAAGTAGAAGTAATTAGTAATCTCAAATGCGCTCAGCGTGATAATCTGGTATGTAACATTATATAAACCAGTGTAGTTTGACATCTTCCATTCGCAAATTCAAATGTTCATCAAAGTCCCTTGTCTTAGATATGCGGGAATGCTATGATATATTAATTACAAAGGCGTTTACGCATTGCCTATCAGTGAGAAAATCAAGGTAAGAAAATGCATCTAGCAGACGGAAAACAAAATACACTATAGTGGTCTCCGTGTCAGCTTCCTTCATATTTGTACGAAAGGCAAAAAAATTAAATACTGTAATGGAAAAACTCTAAATTTAGAAAGAAGCTCAATCAAATGTTTCTAAACAAAAAGTGGAACTTCATAGCATGATGTAAAGAGCAATCTAGTAAGGCCATGTGAACTAGAGATTCATTGTGAAAAAGGTAATAGCTTGTAGAGCATTGTGATTTAATTACGAAAAGGAAAATAAATGCCCTCCATCTAAGCCAGGGTTTATGTGGCAGTAAAATTATCTGGTGGCCATGCAATGACAGTCAACAGCTAATCAGTAGTATGGTTAGCTGAAAAAATTCAAAATTGATTTTTTCTTTCCATCAGGTTAACAACTTTAAGCTTACCACGTGTGTCAGCCACGTTCAGGCTATGATGAGAAAAGCGAAATATCAACTTAAATATAAAGAAAATCAATTAATTTAAATAAAGGTGTTTTTGTCATTTCCGGGCAATAGCAAGGGCTAGACACGTCGGTGTCAATTTTAGCCTTCTCAGGTTTCCGAAGAAGTGAAAATCCATTAGAGATCTCAGGTTACAGTAAGTATCCTGGAAAATATCAGACGATGACCACTCGAGCACACTTTAACGTTCAATAAATTCTCTTTAGGTGTTTAAATTTATTGGACTACCAAGTAGAATTAACTAACATGAAACTTAGCGAACTCGAGTTGTATCGTCGATTGACGAAATATAGAAGTACAAAAGAGAGGGATAAAAATAAGAGGCAGTCATGATCGTCCGGTCAGTGTAAGGACAAGGAGCATTTGCGTTGAAAGCAAAGAAGATTGCAGTCAGTCATTAAATAGGTAAGGGTATATTATGCACAACGCTAAGAAATCCAGAATCCACAGGCTCGTGTAATACAGAACCGATGGTAATAGAGGTTTTACGGGTGGGGTATTACAGCGCGTAATATAAGGTGTATAAGGTCCTTGTATTATCGCATATTTTGTTCTTTCTTCCCTTTGAATTTACGAGGTTGATAGTGCGCACCCGTTATAAAGACTAAAAAGTTGATAGCTGTAGTGGAAACTGACTCGAAAGGCCTGGGATGACGTAATTGCTGGTTCAACCCATAAAGACTTCGTAGAATCCTGTTACTTCAATCGGTATAAAAAGGATAAGTGTTCTGGCGTGAAAAATTCACGACGCATATTTTTTCATCGTTTAACATCACACAAAACATAAACCTGTGTTATCTGGTTTTCTTGGTGCTGTACATAACCTACTGTTACCATTAAAGGAATTGAAGTTCGGTCATTGAAACTGCGGCGCCTACAGAAATTTCCTCTGTCCAATCAAGAGCGACCCGATCAAAGAATCTCCTTTAAAAAACCTTTGAGTAATAAATCTTCCTTTGCTGTCGTGATTAGTGATAGTGGTTTGTAGACAATATTCTTTGTAATAATTCAGACAAAAGACTCGTTCGTGTGAATAAAGCCCTGAATATTCCCATGCTCCTTCATGATGCTATCTTCAGGGCAGAATTTTATGTCTATTTGTGTTTAACACCACACTGAATTGTGTTTGTGGCAAAGTGGAACAAAATTTTTATGATGCGCATATTGTTCGGATCAGACTATCTTAGGGTAAACAGGACTCCCAAAGCCACCGTCAGGTCTCCTTATTGAGTGGATAACTGAAAATGCGAACGAACATACTATTTCCATCTCTAACGGGCACAAAATCGATGGATGTGCCTGATTTATGTTGCCTATACAGCTGTCTTGTTGGTTTGTGCAAGTAAAACTGCAATGATATCACTTATATAAAGACCGTTCGTGCAATTGTTTGCATCTTCTGCTTTTCTCGTGTTCATCTGTTTTTTTTTACAATCCATGCATTATACCCCTTTATGCCTCATTAGTCGCCAGGAACCAAATAATGTTTTGTCTCGTAAAACCGTTTTATTTTTTTTCTGGTTCAGCGATCATTAACGGTCTTCCAATTCTAGATTCTTAATAATGTTCTTGGTAACCACCATTTACCAATGCTGTTTTAAAATTTTTGGATGTTGTCAGCGGTGTTTGGCTTAAGATCGTGGGTTTCTTTTCAGAACGTTTTAAGGTCGATTTATATGTCTGGTTGACTGGAATTTCATCGAAGTCCATACCAATATGACCAATATGCAATGGTTCAGGATGAGTTTTTCATATGTTGTAACCTAGTAGCTGTAAACATGTTGATATGGAAATTTTGGGGGCTATGAATGTGGTTGCATCTCAGGTACCACAATGATTTTAATTTATCTTCATTTCTTCAAGTTTACATGTTATTTATTTAGTATGCCTATGAACTTCGTGTTCCCAGATCAAATTTTGCTATCCGCAAATGGCTGCCCGTTGATACCTGCCGTGCTAATGCTGCCACTCAATAATACCTTACCCCATTGACCTTTTCGCCTATGTACCGTCAGTGAACTTTCTCAGCATCTGTTAATCAAAATTTTTAAGTATATGTTCAACTACGGAGGGTTCCGGATTTCAAATGCACGTTGTGATAACTGTCGGCAAATCTACGGTCGTTAAAAATGACTCTTAATGTAGTGTTAATTTTTTAGTGATTTTCGATATTCTTATAAATTCAGATGTATTTGATAGAAATCGTCGATAAAGATATTATTTTTTATGCTAATCGGATAGAACCGTATGACTTTTTCAAATTTGATATTCCAATTATTCGTATATTTTGGTTTTAAAAACGTTTATATTTTCCAGGGTAATTTTAACCCGAACTGTTTTTCCATTTGCCTATTGGGGTTTCAGTCTATAAGCTGGATGCTTTCCAGATAGACAATAGCGTACATTCCTTCATGCCATTAAGAAGCCAGCACATGATTATCCTGAAGCTTTGTAATGGACTATGATTATTTCATATACTCCCTGAGGAGCATTATCCACTAAACACGAACAATGCGATTTGAATGAATATTGAACGGCCTTCAAAATATCGTCATTAGAAATGCTTTTTAAAACCCAAGATAACCATACTTATAGTTTCTACTTAGAAGAACGGGTGTTTGGCTATTAACTGATTCGAAGAAGGGATTTTTCGCGCAAAATATTTATAGAATATCTTAACATTTATAATAACATCAATAGTTTCTAAAAATGAATGCTACATAAGTAGTCATTTTTAACAACCGTAGATTTGCAGTCAGCTATCAAAACGTGCATTCGAAGGCCTGTATCCTACCGTATCTAAAATATTAGGATATTGAGTGGCATCCTGAATTTACAACTATACTTAAACAATATTTTTTAGTCAAACACATACTCCAGAAGTTTGGTTACCATTTCCCGAGATCGTTCACAAACGGTAAATAAGCGAAGACAGTATGGAACTGTGCGAATTATGACCTTGTAGTTGTTCGGGAAAAATTGAACATACTTACTCTCTAGTCACTATAAAATGGGCATACATATCAATACTGCACGCTAATGATAAAATTGGCAGGCTCGATTCAAGCGAAAATGTGAGTTTGAGGAAGTAGCGAGAAAAAGCCGATGGGATCGCTGGAGCAATAACTTTATTCACCTTTACGTTTCAGATTCCTGCTCGAACCCAGCATCAGAGGCAGCCTCAGATAAGGTACTTAATACACGGGTAGATGCAGTATTTATAGGATACAGTCGCTATGCTACTGCATACCTATGACAATCAACGACGACCCTTTCATCGAGGATGGTTGCCCTCTGATGCGCTAATGGCTTGATTGCCGGCATGCATGTCGTTAATTGCGGAAATGTCATCGACCATGTTGGATATTGACGTGATGATGGCTCGAAAACCTAGCTCAATGGCATGCGCGCTACCCGAATGGCAAAGTACTTTGCTCAACCTAAGTCTCAGCACTTGATAATAGACAATTTGCCCGAGAAGAATGACTCAAGCAACTCGCGGCGCACGCGACTGTCATGTTTTACGAGCAGGGCAACCTCACCGAACTTTAATGTGTGGCCCGGTCTCTTCGAAGAAGCCATGATTTGTGAATTGGTGTCATGTCTCCGTACAGCTCTGGCGTGTTTACCAGTTTGCGTCCGGAGCAGTCTTTCAGGTTCACCAACGTATTTGCGTTGCCCGAAACTGCACTGGATCCGATAAACGACCCCAGCTATTGCTTGCATTGATATTGGCTGTTTTGGTCTCGTTACATAACTCCTGATGGTGGCCTCGGCTCAAGTCATGCGAAAAGGCAGCTGACGACGTCCGAGAAGTTGTTGACGTACGGAATCGCTCACCGAAATTGGGAAGTCGGTGCTCTTTTGTCGATCTTTGCGTTTGCGCATGCACCGGTTGATGAAGTTACGCTGGGAGACATTTTCTCTGAAAACCCATCGAATAAATCAAAATTCGTCACAATCATCTTCTAGGTGACTGCAGTGCATCTCAACACGACGATTTAGCACCTCATACACAACAGCGTTTGGGTGGGTGCTGTTGAACATCAGTACTCGCACCATATTTTTCGCTTTTTGAAAACTTTGGTCTTTTGGCCACCTCAATCTTTGCGGCAGATGAGGACATCATGGAAGGTCAGCTGGTTGATTTCTTCCTCCTCTATCGTAAATTTAATGCACGGGAGGATGCTGTTGAGACGTTCTTTGAAACTCAGCACCTCATTTCGTTCGGTGGTGACGAAGGTATAATTGCCGGAATCATGGCTTTATTCGTCTGAGCTTTAGAATTCTTACTGGAGTCCATCACCAGCATAAGCTGGCTGTGAGATGGGGTGACGGCTGCCCTACCTAGGAAGCCGGTCACGAGTTTAACCTCGCAGTCAAAAAGATAATCGCCCACGGTGGAAGTAAGACAAGCCGAGAATCGATTGAAGTCTCAGCCTCCGATGAGAACTTGGTCAATCGATTTTTCGATCTGGCGCAGGCATAGAGGGCCCTGCGCAGTCACCTACGGTCTAGTGCCACTGGTGTCTGATTGACCCCGCCCCCTATAACTGTTGCTCGTTTTCGATTTTATCTCTGAAGGTGGACTCTAGTAAGGTTTCGAAAACTCAGACGAATAAAGCCATGATTCCGGCTAAAGATCAAACTTTTCTTTCTTTACTTATACGCACACCTGGAATAAGAACATTCACCTCTATTCTTGAAGGTATCATCAAGATGGCAGTTCGACCGTCGATTTCGACGAGGTCCACCGCATGCTCCACACCAGGTGGTGCAGGGACGGTGACTTGCGCGTGATTTAGTTTACGGTGATAGTAGCCTTGCGCTGCAATTACCGCACTCTCTCCTCCTCCCCCACCTGAGCCCAGTGTCAAGACTGAGTCAAGAAAACCGGAGATGAGAAAGGGCGCAGGTGGCTGGCGCGCCCGGAGCCGCCCGTGGGTGTACCACCACACCTGACTCGGATCCCATGGAGTAGGAGTCCCATAAAGGCCACACTGCAGACATTGCAGCCGGATTCTCAGTCTGCCAGTCAGCCACTCCACACAAAACACACATTGGGCTGACCACGCGGTCCGAGTTATCCTGTCAATTGGCAACCTTCCAAGCCACGGCTTTTAGCGCACCGTGATAGTTTCAAGCGCGTCAGATTGTTTATAGTGAGGAAACTGCGCTGAGCTGTTGACCTCACTCTCTCCCCCACCTCCACAATCAGACCACCATCCGAGCCAGTCAGTTGTCTGATGTGGGAGTGGGTGCATTGTCTGACGGGTTGGCGTACCCGTCTTCGCGCGCCACAGCATGACCTGGCCCCCATAACGCACACACCAGGATTGACTTACTCAGGGGATATGGAGGAGCCACTGCCGTCTGACTCCCAGTCCACTGGTCAGCCTCTCAACACAAAGAACACATACACTGCGCTGACTGCGTGGTCTGGTGTAAGCGTCAGATTGGCAGCCTTCCAAGCCACGGTTTCTAGGAAACCGTGATTTTATCAGGTATATTATGATGATTGTGAGGGTAATGTCTATGTATTAGTGAAGATGGTGTGCGCTGATGTGGCTTAACATCCATTGGTTTACCACAGGTTGTCGTGGAGGCGCATGTGTCCTAATAGGCCCATGCGGTGGGTAAATGTGCGGGAGCAGTGAGGGCAGTGAAGGCGGGCGCATCGACTGTATGTCGGAGCCCCAGACACTGGTTTACCAGCCTCCATGCAATGGATTCGCTGGTGACCGACCAAGCCGATGCGTGAGTTGAAGTTGCGGGAGTAGTGTGGGCAGGAGAAATCGGTAGAGGCTGGGGGATGTCATTCATGGAATTGGGGGTGGCAATGGTAATAAGAAGGGCAGGAGCGGAGGGTGTGCATGGTGTATCGGTGTTGTCGTCATTGCGGAGAATTCCGCTGTCATGAATGCGCATGTGTCCTAATAGGCCCATGCGATATGTGAATGCGCGATGGTAGTGTGGGCAGTGGAGGCGGTGATCTCTGCTGTGTGTTGGTACTCCAGACACTGGTTCACCAGTCTCTGTAAGATGGATTCACAAGTGACCGACCAGGCCGATGCGTGAGGTTAATGTGCGGTCGCATTAAGGAGAGTTTAGGACAGAATCCCCATCATTGATGTTTGTGGTGGTAATGAAGGCGAAGGCAGTGGTGGGGGTAACAGGCGATGAGTAGATGGATGTGGTCTCTATGATGGTGGAAGTAATGGAATTGATGCCAGGAGTGAGGGTGGGGTAATCTGAAAGAGGGTTGGCCGAATTTGACGTAGAAGGTGGAATTGTCGGATTGTTGGTGCATTGCGTCTGAAGATGTCCAACCAGGCCAATTCGCGCGCGGAAGATGTGTTGACAGCGCGGGCATGTTGGCAGGGCCTGGGCATCGACGATGTTGGTCCGGGGCGCTGGTGACTTTCGTGCCGCTCTTTTGGCCTTAGCGGCGGCGATCCGGTTTGCCTCATAGATTGCTGAACCAATCTTCACGGATCTTCTCCATGCCGGTCTATCCTGGACGAAGTCCTCCCAGGTCACCGGGTTGATTTTCAGTTGCTTCAGCGATTTCTTCAAAGTGTCTTTGTAGCGTCGTTTTTGACCTCCCTGTCGGCGAGCACCCTTAGCGACATTTCCGTAGAAAGGTCGTTTGGGTATTCGCTCGTCGTCCATTCTTACCAGGTGGCCGCTCCATCGCAGTTGCACTTGCCTCAGCATGGCGTGGATGCTGAGGATTCTGGTCCGCTCCAGGGCTTACGTGTCCAGGATCTTGTCTTGCCATCTCAGCTTCAGTATTCTGCGGAGGCAGCTGAGATGAAAGTGATTCAGCTTCCTGGCTTAGTTCGAGTAAATGGTCCAGGTCTCCGCTCCGTAAAGGAGTTTCGTCAAGACGACGGCCTTGTACATCTTCAGTTTGGTGTTCAGGTGAATACCGTGGCGATACCACACGGAGGCCTGCAACTGACCGAAGGCCTAACTGGCTTTTTAGCTCCGTTGGGCAACCTCGTAATAGGTTCTCGTGTTGCGTGACAGCGTGCTTCCTAGATAAGCGAAGGTTACCACATTTTTGAATTGAGCACCGTTGACATTGATTCGAGGAGCATTGTATTCCGCGCTGGGTGGCGGTTGGTGCATGACAACCGTTTTGGCTGTACTGATTGTTAATCCAAAATCGGCCCAGCCTGCGGCGAAGAGGTCCATGCTCCTTTGCATGTCCTCCTCCGTCGCGGTCTTAAGGGCGCAGTCGTTCGCGAAGAGCAAGTCATGGACTATAGTCGTAGACACGTGTTGAAGCCTGCATACGCTGACTTTTGAGAAGGTGTCCATCATTTCTATAGGCGATGCGGATACCAGGCTGTTCATCTCGGTAGGCGTCCATCAGCATAGCCGTGAACATGAGACTGAACAGGGTGGGAGCCAATACGCAGCCCTGCTTCACTCCGTTGGTCAGTGCGAATGCTTCGGATACCGTCCCGTTGTCAGTGACGCGCGCCGTCATCCCGTCATGAAGCTGACGCACCATGTGCATAAACCACTCAGGACAGCTGAATTTCCGCACGAATTTCAACAATCCGTCACGATTCATCATTTCAAAGGCTTTCGTCAGATCCACGAAGGAAGTGTATAGGTGAGTTCGCATCTCCTGGCACTTCTCTTGTAGCTGGAGTGCGGCAAAGATCAAATCGGTTGTTCTGTGGTGTCGGCGGAAGCCACATTGGCTTTCCGGGAGCAGGCCCTGCTCTAGGTGACCGTTCAAACGATTGAACAGGATAAGGACGAAGATTGTCCCGGCGATGTTGAGCATCGATATGCCTCTGTGATTATCACAGAGTTGCCGGTTCCCCTTCCGTTTGTAGAGATAGACGATGGTCGTGTCTTTGAAATTCTGAGGAACTTTTCTTTGGCGCCAAAACTCCTGGAAGAGTGTTGTGAGTTCTGCCATTAGCCGGGGCCCGGCGTGCTTGAAGAATTCCAGTGGATTTGCGTCGGATCCTGGTGCTTTACCGCTGGAAATCTGGTGCACGGCCCGGATGGTTTCTGGTAGGGAAGGCGGCAGATCCAGGTCATTGTTCGTGTCCACTTGAGGGAGCCGGTCAATGGCTGCATCGGAGATGGCTGATGAGTAATAAAGGACACTGCGGAAGTGCTCGGCCCAGCGCTTCAGAATTTGCGATTGCTCTGTCAGCAGTGTTGTGCCGTCAGAGCTGAGTAGCGGTGCGGTCCCCTTGAGACACGGGCCGTAGATGGCCTTGATGGCTTTGAAAAAGTATTTTATTGCATTTCGGTCCACATACCCCTGGATTTCCTCAGCCTTTCTGATCATCCAGTCCTCCTGCATCTCCGGCAGCCGTTGCTGTACAAGGCGCTGGCATCTGAAGAAGGCTGCTTTGGTGGCGTCAGTCCTAAGGTTAATGTTGGCATTGTGTAGTCCATTCTTCTCCGCGAGTAAGTTGCTGATGTCGGCGTCATTGTCGTCAAACCAGTCCTGGTTTTGACGGCGTGCACGTCCGAGGACTTCGAGAGCGATGGACTGGATGACATTTCGCAGTTGGCACCATCGTGTTTCCACGGTGCCGTTATTATCTGGAGCATGCAGGTTCTCCAGGTTCTCGGTTATTTAGTTTCTGAAATCAAAACAGTGAGCAGGCAAATTAAACAAAAGAGGATTTAACTTACCTGGCGGTTGCTTACCTTGGGGCCTTCGTCGGGGTTGCAGTTGGAGCCTCATCTTGGAGATGACGAGGTGGTGATCTGTCCAACCATGGGCATCGCGGATCGCCTTGGTTACCAGCACGTCCTGTCAATCTCGCCTCCGGACGAGATCTTAGTAGAGCAGATGCCAGCGCCGCGACCAAGGGTGCATCCACGTGGCCTTATCCCGCGTCGGAAGGCGGAAGAAGGTGTTGGTCAGCAGGAGACGGTGTTCCGCACACGTTTGCAGAAGAAGGAGGCCGTTATCGTTACAGCTACCGAGATCATGGGGCCCCAGCACTCCCTGCCAGGCAGTGTGGTCCGTCCCGACGTGGTTGTTGAAGTCACCTTGGACAATTAACTTTTCCACCTTCGGTACAGTTGCCAGCAGGGCGTGCAGTTCCTCATAGAATTTGTCCTTCACCGCATCAAAGCTCGTCATTGTGGAAGTGGAGGCACTGATGGTTGTGGCAAACTAGTCTCCCAGAAGAAGCAGGCGGAGGCACATCAGGCGATCATTGATACCCTGCGACAGACAGGGCAGACGTCCTACGATGTCGTTCCGGATGGCAAAGGCAACACCAGCGTCGCGTCGCTCTGCCTTTGGCCGGCCGCTCCAGAAGAAAGTGAAGCCGGCAACCACCTCCTCCAGCTGACCCTGCTCAGATAATCGGGTCTCCCTGAGAGCAGCAATGTCCACCTTGTAGCGCGCCAGTTTCCAAGCGACTAGCGCCGTCCTCCGTTTCGGCCGGTTGCTCCAAGGATTGCCTAAAAGGGAACGAACATTCCAGGCTGATAGTGTGAGTGGACTCACCCTAGTAGCCTGGAGGGTATGGCGAGGGGGATGATGACGTGGGGTATTGTTGTTTTTTTTTTGAGTTTTACGACCGCGAATTTTGAGATCTGCGAGCCGCAGCCGGCTGCAGAAGACGGCAAAACCAGCATTTTTTTAGGGCACCTTTTCTAGCCCCTTCCTTCACGAGGAGGCAAGCAGTGCTGTCCCTAAATAGGGATGCTCGGACATCCCAGACGGCTGCCAAACTCCACTATGGGTCATGGTTTTGTTTTAGTGGGAGAATGACCCAAGTTAGCCTCGGCCGCCCATGGGGTTGCTGTCGCCCCCACCGTAGGACTTTTTGAGAGGGGGGAGGTGGGAAGTTTGGGAGTCAGACATACCGGGCGTGGAGGCACACACAACACCGGAGACCCTCACCTGGTTTAGCCCACCGGTCGTGACGGTTGCCCGGGGTGTGGCCGCTGGGAAGTACCATACTTCGAGGAGCCACAGGTGAGAGTTGGGTACCAGTTAGAGGCGGCCACAGGAGCATGCACCACCTGTACGAGACAAATGGAGCGACCAAATGCTATCTGTGTGGTGCTACCCCTAACTAGTACCCCTACGCCGCAGTCGGGCATACCGGGTGTGTAGGCACATACAACACCGGAGACCCTCACCTGGTTTAGCCTTCCGGTCGTGACTGTTGCCCGGGGTGTGGCCGCTGGGAAGAACCCAACTTCGAGGAGCCACAGGTGAGAGTTGGGTACCAGTTAGAGGCGGCCACAGGAGCATCCACCCCCTGTAGGAGACAAATGGAGTGACAAAATGCTATCTGTGTGGTGCTACCCCTAACGAGAACCCTTACACCCCATCATCAACGTACCCAGCACAGAATTGCGGTCTGTGGTGTTGGAAGACTGGCGATTCTTTGTAGGCCCGCATCGGCTATGCGTTCCAACCTCGATGAACACACTGGCGTTCCTATCAGCTGTTCGTAGCTTCTTCCGTCAAACTGAATTACGTCCTGGGACAGTTCCTGGAGTCCTGTCTCAGGAATTATTTAACATAATGCGACTCGCTAGTGTAGGAATCACTCGTATCCAATGCTGCCTTTCATAATGGGTTCGAGCAGGAATCCGAAATGACAGATGAATCAAGTTCTTATTCCAGAAATTACATATAATTCCTCTAAATGACAGGTTCGTTTTCCTTTTGGGTATCCTCTTACGTAAGACATCGGACGGGGTGTTCGAAGAAGCGTCCGTCGTAAGAAGGTTCAATCTGAACAATATGTGACCCATAAAGATGTTGTTCCACTTAGCCAGAAACGCAATTTAATGTGGTTTAAGCACAAAGAGCCATAAAATTCTTTCCTAAAGGTAGCATCAAGAGGGAACATGGGAATACTCAGGGCCCTCTTGTTAAGAACGGGTCTTTTGGCCGATTAAGTACAAGGAATGTTGTCGAAAAACGGATAAAATCCATCGCGCCAGCAAAGTAAGGTTTATTTCGCATAGGTTTTTTAGAGGACGCACCTCGATCGGGCTGGTCTTGAGTGCACGGAGGAAATTCCTGTAGGCTTCACGGTTTCTATGACCAAAATTCAATTCATCTACCAACTGAACGCAATATTTGCATTTCACGCCCACCATCCTTATCCTCACAGTGACCATATCATACCGACCAGTTGTTTGTGACCCTCCATCTTATGGCGTCAAGCAAACATGATGATTTTCGTAGTTAGGGTGCCCAGTTAAAATCTTACAGCCTTCAGCACAATCAGTTGGTCATCTGTTTTTGCTGGCATATAATGTAATTATTCATAAAGTAGTGTTCGGGCTCAAAGTTAAAACAGTTAGCTATGGGATTTCTAAAATATCTAATGGCCCTGTCTGTCTTCTAAACATGATTGCTGAGGTACTGCCGAAGAGTCATTAGCAGCCACACTGGGTAATGAAAAACATGTATGCACAAGCCCATTCTGTAAAGGTCGTTTATAATTTAGCAGTCAGTAAGTATCTGGCTTTATGCTGACATCAATGTGCATTAAATCTCGTATGGTTTGTGGAAACAACCGTTTCGGTTTGTTTCACGTGTTTAAACACATTTCATCAAGTGATTTTCCATTGGTGAAATTACCTTGCGTGTATGAAAGCCTGCACACTTGAAATGGTTTGCATTTTCCTGTAACAGTCAAATTTTAGAATTGTCCGTTTACTCACTGTTGCCATGTGTGGAAAATTGTTCGAGAAGTCACTTTTGTCTTATATTCATTTATACAAGTCCTTGTCTTTGACTGCTATTGTGCACTCGCCGGAAATCACAAAAATTATAGGTCGTTTTACCGGTAGACTATCTTGCAACCAAAATGTCTGTGATAATATACGGCATCATAATGGGCGTTTTAGACAATTCAAAAGTAAAATGTTTTTTCGTAAAAATGCTTTAGAGGCTAGTTTAGTTGTAAACTAGTCATTGTGTCTTTCAAAAGACGGTAAGTTTGCAAATCGGAGGGGAAGATGTAGGCTGTATGTAATAAATCAATACAGAACCATGGTTAATTTGTGGGTGTTTTCTTTTCAAATGTTTTCTTAGGGATGAGTTCAGTCATCGTAGTTTGATGGCTTCAGAGAAAAACCTTTTTCCGAATTGAGCTACTTAATTGGCTGTCAGATGGATTAATCGTCAGATAAATTAAACAGCATGTTGTAAGGTCGTGACCCTGAAATATTGCTCAGGTCCCTTGAGAAGGGGGGAGGGGTTATTTGAGGGAAAGAAGTTTTGGTGGCATTGGTTGCCATAAGTCAAGATGCGTTTGGCAATCTGAAGAAAATACAATTAAGCAGAGTAAAAGCCCATGTTCCAGGGAGTAACTTTTTCTAGCATTCTTAGCTTAGTATGTTTTATCATTGTTAAACTGGGCTAGAATATGTAAATTCTCTAAAGGTTATTCATGGGTTCCAGCGGGATACCTACAATTATAAAACAATCTTTTTACAAAAAACAAAAAATTTAGTGAACAATGCATAAATGCTAAATTCTTGAAGTTTGAGATACAAAAATTTTTGTCGTTTTAATTTTTTATCACCCTCTCAATTTCGTCTACTAAATTGTTTTTCTATTAGCAGCTCCCACAAAGGCCATATTTTAGTGGCCAGTGTAATACCGTACGTTAGCGTGCCAAACTTGCATAAATAAAAATGCTGGAAAGACGTTTCACTACCCATCATGAAAAGACGCTCCCACAGCAATGTTTAGCGTATTTGTAAGGGTATTTGCATATGGCTATGGATAATAGGAATATGGATAATTGCATATCTTACTGACAAACTACGCCCTGAATGGCGCTGAACCAACAAATAAGCGGTGGCTGAGATGGAAGAAGGCTTATCGAAGGGTCCAAACATCAAGCAACAACGTAAAACAACATAAAGTAACATAAAGCAAGTAACACTGCTTTCAAAATGATCCCATCAGAGGGATTACAATGCTTCTCTCTCTGCCCTAAATCCTAGAAGTCTGGTATTGTGATAGTCACAATATAGACGAAATCGAATAAATGAAGAAAGGAAGTCAAGTAGACTACTGCGAAACGTGGCGAAAACAAATTTATTATCTATTTAGATGTACACTTACTGTACACATTCCAATAGATCTTACTTTTAGGCTCCCTCGAACTACAAAGTTATCAATTTGAGATTCATCGAAAATGCGCGAACCCGGGTTATTCTTGTGATTGGACAAACTTAATCATTGCCAACCGCAAGGAGATCGTGTGTTCAAAATTTCAGGCAACACAGCTTAAATCAATTATGTAGCGGCACGGTAATAGATGAACGGTTTACAGATGTTATCGTTTTTTGATTTTCGCGCACTCACGTCTTGTCATTTCGACAACCGATTTCGATGAGGTGCACTATATACCCCATGGGGTGGTGTGTGAATAGGGGGTGACGTACGTGTGAATTATTCTACAGTTAAAATAACACAAACTCTCTCTTCCTCACCAACCTGGGCTCAGTGTCATGTCAGAGTTAAGAAGGCTGGGGAGGGTTCAGGAACAGGTTGTGGACATGGCGTGAACCCGCACCTAGCCATGCTACCACACACACGTGGGTTCGCGCATAAAGAACAAAGGTTTTATAAAAAAGAAGGGGCGAAGGCTCATATCCGACTGAGTGGGAGCGCCAAAAAGGCCACATTAACAAGGAGTTATTACAGTCTGTCTCTCGGTCCACCAGTCGTTTTCTATACACTACTGCACACTGGGTTGACTGTGAGGTCCGAGTTATTCCATCAGTTGGCAACCGTTCAAGTCAAGCTTTCAACGTGCCGTGATATATTCAGCTGCCTCAGATTTTTATAGTGATGCGTATGCGCTAAGGATAGATCTCCTTCTCTCTTCCCTTACCCAAGCATCAGTCATTAGTTCGGGTTTATCAGTTAGCTGAAGCTGAGAGGGAGCACAGTGGCTAACAACACCAGGGATCCGGTCTCCGCTTGCAACACACACGATTCAACCTCCCGCAAAACACACCATAATTTCAGGGAGTGTTAGCAACGACAAATAAGCTTATGTGAATCGATTCTAATCTGCAAGGCTTGCTCTACGTTCTGTGGGGAAGAGCAAAGACTCCAGTTCAAACTCACGAGACATTAGGGTAATATTCTAGAAAGTAACAGGTGGATTATGCGTAACACCAATTAACCTCGTTAGTAATAAATAAGCGGAGGAAATTGTAAATTTGCACCGTTTATAATCTATCACGTAGGTTGTCCAGCGTAATTATTCCCCAATCAGATTTCGGAAAATATGAAAAACTTCTCATTTACTATTTATATCATATAACATCACCTTTGATTACTTCGAAAAAACAGACGTTAACTCGCAAAATTTGCAGATATAAATGAACCTGGGAGGATTGCAGAATTGGAAGAGATGAATACAAATGTCGGAAAATATACGAAAACATAGACAAAAGTAATTTATCGGGCAGGACCATCAGGGCCACATACTCAACTGCTAGTAGTAATATTGCGGCTGCCCACTTAATTTTGCGGTCATTCTAAGTTAATTTTGTCAGGAACACAAACCAGCTGAAATTTGCCTATAAAGTAATTCATTTTGACTAAAGATTTTTATCATTGTCCTTTGCATTAATTTAATTGAGCAGTCTACGTTTGGCTTCCGATCATTGTCTATTAGGTATGATCATTTTCAAAAGATAACTCACCTGCTCGTGGCTACATATTTTGTCTTTAAACCCCATTGATGTCACATAATAAAATAAATACGGTCTTACCAATCTAAGATTTTACGCTTCAAATGTGTGTGATTTTAATGAAAAAATAGCCTATATTTTCAAAAGTTTCAAAAGTTCAGGTACTAACCAAGTCAGAATTGCCATTAAGCATTAAATTAATAGCTTTAGTTTATTATTAGCTTTTGTGCCATTCTGATATTATCTTTTTTAGGAAACTTCCCACGAATGTTTGCTACAATGAATGAACTTATTCAAAAAGCGCATTTGGTGCACTATTTTTACTCTTCCTGTGCAAAAGAGCGGAGATTTCGGGAATCGCATCGAATTTTAGCATTTTATTTTAACCCATCTTACATAAAGAAGTTTTTAGGTCATGGTTTTCATGTTCGCAAGGAGCAAGTGGAAGAAATTGAAGGACGTGGATTTGAAAATGTACCACAGGTTCAACCTTGGATTTACTACGGAAATTTTATAAGGATACCATCTGTTGTTGAAGCACACATCGGCTTTAGTTTGGAAAAGAATTTGAATACAATTGGTGCGAAACGTGGTTAAAAACAGGAGACTGTATAAACAGGAATCGTATTCACACGGATTCTGACGAATAGTTTACCAACGTACTCAATTAAATATTTAGCCCCACGCATAAACGTATTAAGAGAAGCAAGAAATCGAAAACAAAAATTTGTACACGAGATAAGCGTTTATCGTCCACCTGAAATGTAATCTAAAATAACAAATCTAGTCTTTTATAAGGTTATTAATAGTAGGATTAATGTCATACCACCGACTGCTCACCAAATGCACCCTAGTCCGGTAATGGAGTGACAGCATATGATAGCAAGTGTCAGAGCACTCTGTTAAAATGGTAGGAAATTATCTAATAATTTATCAGGTGGCAATGACTGGTTGAAGCATCTGGCAACTCTTACTCTCCCTCTCTCTGGCAATCTTCGAAGTCAAAGTTCCAATGTGCGTTCCGAATAGAAGCATCTTCCAGGGATAATTTGTCACTTGTATGCATACACGCATTTTAGCGTTGAGTCGTTTCTCGATGCATGCAACTAAATCTTTCACCGGATTGCCCACTTGCATCCAGCTGAGTCTTTATTCACAATGATTTTTAAAATGTGGAAGCTTCATGGTGATGGACAATCCCACCGTCAAACTCCAGGTGATGGTGTTCTATAATCCTTAATTTACAAGAAGGGAAGAAAAGAGAATTGAACCGTTGATTGATTTTTAAAATGTGGAAGCTTCAAGGTGATGGACAATCCCACCGTCAAACTCCAGGTCACGGCGTTCTATAATCCTTAATTTACAAGAAGGGAAGAGAAGAGAATTGAACCGTGCAAGATATGTCCTGAAATAAAGGACTTGATGATGTGGCACTGCATAGTAGAAGCTAAAGCATATAGTAGACTTCCTATCTCATGAATTGCTAACCGAACGTCAGAAATGCGTTTTTGATTCAAATAACTTGCCTAAGTTGGGTCACAAGATTGATTATCATACAGTCTAACCTCAAAATATGTAATTTAATTCAAGATGTCTGCTTTTAAATGAGCCTCTTTCTGACCACCTGAAAAAAATATACTTTGTAAAAATTACTACTTAATTAGCATTTAGTTTTCTCACTGATTTTTACTGGCCTTATAAATTCAAATATATTTTATAGATAACGTGTAAAAAAATATCTTTTTTATACTCATTTGATAGCAAAGTACGTCTTTTTTTCAAATTTTATCCTTGAAGATAAGGTATCTTTCGGGTTTTAAAAAGCTCCAAACTATCGCATATTTTGAATCCCACGAGCTTTTGCAGTTTACTTCATGGTTTCCTAATTTTATCCAAAGGGCATTCAGTCCATGGACAAAAATATGTTTCATTGCTCTAAAAAGCATGTAGATCAAGTTAAATACTTTATACGCAAGATTACTAAATTGCCATACACGAGATATTCTAAATGGAAATTTCACGATCTTAAAAATCCCAAACTTAGCGAATTTTTAAAACCACCAGATACAGTTTCTTAAAGGATAAAATTTCAAAGAACATGCGTTGTTATCGAACGTCTACAAAAAAATCTTGTGCGCGCTTTCGATTAAGTATAATTAAACTTAAAATTACCTCGAAAATCAATAAGAAATGTGCATACCAATAAGGTAGCCATTATATACAGAGGAGGGTTTTTGCAGGTGGTCAGAAAGAAGCTTGTTAAAAAACTGGCATCTTGACCTGACTGAAATATTTGTAGATGAGGCTGCACGATAATTAATCTTATAACCCAAATTAAGTAACTTGTGCTAATCCGAAATGAATATCCTAATTTTGTTTGACAGTTCACGCGATAGGGAATCTACCGTCAGTGAGGGGTTCTCGTTATGAGTCATTACGGCTGTACATAGTTTTAGCGATGTTGAAACTTTAGCCTTGAAATAAAAATGAGCTAATATTTAATGATAGCAGACGAATTCCCATTTTTGTATTCCCATAGTCATTCTGCTCGCTTGCAAACAGCCTGAATGTTAGGAAATGAGTCAGTACTACTTAGCGAAATAAGTTGCTTTTACGAAATATAAATAAACACCGCCAAACAGTAGTAATCAAACACTTGGTGCAGAATGAACAATACTCGTGTGCGCTAGTAACAAACAAACAGGGAGAAAGAAATAGAAAAGGAAGGGAAAACAACCCATAGGGAAATGAAAGGAAAAGGAGGCAAACCAGTATGACAGGGGACTAGATATACCCGGCATTAGACGTGGCCGTGCACAAAATTCTAGAGGGGTTTAGCGTTACTGCTAGGACAAGACTTAGAGTTCAGACCAACGAGTGGTTATATCCTTTGAATTTAACGCAAGCTCATTTGTAATAGGATGGTACATATTTCCGTGGCCAACCCACAGGCCTTCATAGATATATGTGCATGCATGTATACTACATTACTTCCCGAAGTTCATGAAAGCGAGTTTTAAATTCTTACACATGCACCTGAAGGCCGGATGATACTTCAAATCTTCCTCATTATTTACAATGCTACTTTGTTTAGATTTCTATCCACTTAGCCACCTGATCTTCCCGCAGGAGCATTTTGTGCTGAAACGAATTCATTTTTCCAGAGGACGACTACCGAAAAAGTCAAGGGTGAGCGGAATACTCATTTCTAGCTCGTGAGCTTTCAGTGGCCAGCCGTACCCCAGGGTTCGCAGTCTACAGGGCTCGAACCTGCGGTCTTGTAGATAGATGTTTAATGCTCCAAGTACTGAGGCTAATTTTCGCTGTCCTGTTGGCTGCAATCAGGAATATTAGCAATGACAGAGAACAACCACCTCAAATGCATACAGTCAGTAGTTGGGTACTTTCAGCTGCTAAGGTTATATATTAAAAGGGTGCTTATGCCGAATTTAAAATTTTTGCAATAAGATGTTTTTGCGACGCTTTTTGATTATTCGTGCAGCCTAAATTCCGTGTGCTTTTGAACGCTTCTGGCAAATCAGTCATCGCGTTATGAGATCTTGCAGGCATCGTGGTTAACACCCAAGTGGTCCTTTGTATTTGGAATTAAAACGCGTGCAGCAATTGGCTTTACGTCTAAAAAGTATGTTTGATATAGACATTATTTTTAAATGCATAGGAAGTAGCAAAATACACTTAAAACTGAAATAAACCCTTTAAGGTCATAATTTTAAGAATACGTACGGCCCTACAAAAGGAATATAGGGGATGGTATGTTTCGAAGAATGAGTGAAAAACTAAGGCAAACGGGTTCAGTAAACACGCTTCTTATTGTGGCAGCCTGAAAACGCGACCAACAACTCACTAAAACTCGCCTTACTTATTGAAATCCAAAAGTTTCTTGAACACTGTGGATTATGGTGTAATGGACGTAAGTTAAATGTCCCTTGTGCGAGGACCCCGCATGGGAAAAATGTCAAACGCTCGGTCATCCATTAACTGGACTACACACATTAACTAAGGCTTCCCGCTTGCTCAATAATGTGGCGCACGCTGATTGGCTAGCTGCTTTCAAGCGTAAACTACACAACCGGTTTGAACTGCTATGCCATGTCTGGTGAAGGTCTACTTTCATCTTATTTCGTGACACCATTCCGCTTCCGTTATCCATAGCAGTTGAAGACGTTGATGTATTACTGAATATTAATTGAAAAAATCCATGATTTAAGCAGTGTATTTTAAAATTGCAAACGAATAGGCTGAATGCAAAGGTGGCATCAGAATGCTATATGCTACCAATCAGGATTTTGCTTTGGATTATTTTCCATAATTAAAGGAGTAAAACTGCACACGAGTGAGTTTAGTGATCAAAAGCATGATTAGACGTCCAGTATGATGATTACATAAGTTTCAAGTGATTAACATGGGCCCTGTCCGTCAAATTTACTGAACGTTAGTTTCCTGTCCAGTGCATGCTTCACGTGTGTACCTAACCTGACCTCAACGTATTTTTTTCTTATCACAAATGTATCAAATATTCCAGACTGAAGCCTCCCTACCCACGTTGTGCTTTTCTGAATTTGATCTCTTACATCTCTGGTCAAATGCACAATATTTGAAAAACTAAAGCAGAATATTTACCTAGAAGACTGCTCTGAGACACACCTAAGTTACAGTATCATTGGTAGTCACGTAAGAAATTCCGGCATAAGAGTAAATGGCAAGCATGTAATTAATAGCTTAAACGCTTTATATTGCAAGTTAAACATTCTAGATGAATTGTTTGATACATTTAGCCCAGATGACTCATAGACTGCTGATAAAAAATGGCACACAGAGACACAAGGGCATAATAATGTGAGGATTAATAAGATTTTAAATAAACAAATTTAATTAAAAATAACAACTCTGCTCTGTTAACAACTCGCACAGACATTAGGCCCCAATTCTTCAAAGGAAAGTCGAATGGACAGATTGAGAATAACGAGAATCCTTTGGTAGGACAAAGCGTGGCAGGTCACGTCAAGATGTGCTTCAGTCAAAGGACCCAAGTCACACCAAATTAGACGAGGTCAAACTTTTTGAGAGAGGGAAAATCTTGCAATCCACAAGCTACTAGAGTCATCATTTTCCGCATGCGCATTCTGCCAACAAGAGTAGTGGCTTCCTACTCCACTTGCAGCTATCAGACGTTGTTTACCCTTCAGGCTAATAAGCTCACCCGATTTTTCACGTTTTCAGAGTTTGCCACTTTTCTAAAAAAAATGAGTATTTCTGAAAAACGTTATATTAATTTTTTAACCAAAATGCGCCTTCTTTTTTAAAAAACGGTAGCTTATTTACTCCTGTAAAACTTTGAAATACGCAGTGTGGGCTAAGTTCGCTTAATGTGCCCTATCTCCTGCCCCTTTGTATCTTAAAATACTCATTTAAATAACAACGACAACGGTGATAAGGAATCGACTGAATGATTTTTTAATTATAACGGCTTGAAATACTCACCGATTCACAAAGCAAAAGAAGCGATAACTTCAAGATAACTGAAGTTTGGCTTGATAACAAGAGGTCCTCTAGGCAAAATTATTCCATTTACGCATTAAAGTTAATTTTCTGTTTTATATCAAGTTTACCACTATAAACGTAGATAGTAAACTTATTCATTTCAATAATTTGTTATTTTTCTTCGGATGGGTTGCGTAGAGATCTTCATGGAATGATTGATATTGGAGCAATGAATCATAACAAATAATGGTTTATAGCGCATTTTTAACAATGTTGACTTTGGGTTATAGCAAAGTTAAAGACGATCAAATAACATAAGCAGTTTTGGAAAAAAATATATTCATGTGCCAGCTGAGATGTCCACAAAATTGTTCTTATCCACAGGACTTAAGTGGGCGTGGACAAAAGCTTCATCGCCCTGAGAACCAGGAGGGCTGCTAATAGATGTTTGCAGGTTTGTGTATGAATTCAGGTCAGGGCAGAGAATGAAGCAGAAAAAATTGAGAGCAGAGCCTTTTTTATTTTTCCATTTTGATATTAACAGAACATGCTGCCCGAACACCCTTCAACAGAGTAATCAGATAACCTCAAAAGATAATTTTTGGACAATCAAATTCCATAGAAAATGGACCCTGGCAAAGGGCACAAGAGAAAAATTAACCTGAATACCAGTTAGTAAATATTGTTGTCTGTGATGCAGCTTTGATTAGTTGATTGGGCTAAATCGAGTTAAGAACAAACTTAGTTTGTCTTCTGACTTGAGACTTGGTAAATCGTCAATTTTTGCTTTTGTAACCATACTTTAAGGTTATGCTTATACATCGTGTTTTCAAATTTAGCAGAAAAACCTCAGTGCAAAAGCATATGGAACTTAAATTATTACATAATATGTTTATGGAAATATGTTGCAGTCAAAAACAAATGAAGATTGCTTATTAATTTAATTGACTTTTAGTAGAGGATTTTGGCAGATTTGAATAATTCCTTTGGCCCACTTGTGAAAAACTCAGTGGCCTCGGTGGGATTCAAACCCACGCCAGCAAGGGGAAGGCTTTAGTACAGCCAACGCTCTAGCCAACTGAGCAGCGAGGCCCCACCGGGAGCCGTGAATTTAATCACACTTGGGTCAAGTTATTCGCCCAGCCTACTGCAACGTATGGAATCCACCAATTCTGATACAGCAAGCTGACTGCCCAAGCAGGATTTCCTAAGCAATCAACCAAGAATCTGGTTAGAGCGTTGGCGGTACTACAGCCTTTCCCTTGCTGGCGTGCGTTCGAATCCCACCGAGGCCGCCGAATGTTTCACAAGTGGGTCAAAGAAATTATTCAAATCTGTCAAAATCCTCTACTAATTAACTATGCCTGGTAGTCATCTGGTGGATTCTAGATTGATTGCTTAAGAAATCCTGCTTGGGCAGTCAGCTTGCTGTATCAGAATTGGTGGATTCCATACGTTGCAGTAGGCTGGGCGAATAACTTGACCCAAGTGTGATTAAACTCACGGCTCCCGGTGGTGCTTCGTAGCTCAGTTGGCTAGAGCGTTGGCTGTACTAAAGCCTTCCCCTTGCTGGCGTGCGTTCGAATCCCATCGAGGCCGCCAAGATTTTCACATATGGGTCAAAGTTATTTTCTTTTTCCGTTACCAGAATATATGTGACTATGCGGCTGAAAAGAAGACTCATAAGATATGTTATGGAGCTCGCTTGTAAGTCTTTGTTAATACTTGCGAGAATATAGCAGCTGTTGCCTCAAGGACAAAATCATAGAAATGGTTCAGTTTGATTGTTATAATTACTTTTAGGTAAATTGCACTTATAAGCCGGGCAAAACACATCAAAAAATTGAAAGATTGAAGATCCCATGGTTGGATTTATTAGGTCGTGAGTAAACACTTTTTGACTTAGTCATACACATAAGCCACATGCTGGAGAGAAGTGTCCAGATGAGAGTTGATGTTAAACAGAGAAAGACAAGTGTAGAGTAAAGTGCTGTTACAAACATATGCGTACCGCCTGCCTTTACTTTGCGTTTCTGTTGATATAGATGCAAATCCAGCTATCGAAAAAGCTACCGGGAACTAAAAACAACGGTTTTTTAGTGCTATATTTGTGGGCCTGGTGTTCAGCGTCTTTAAGATCATGTATTTGTTCCCTAGTTAAAAAATTTAACCTGCCCTGTATTTATTTATTTATTCCATGTACAAACATGGAAATTCACCTTTTCTCATCCTTTAAAGTCAAACTTATCTGTTTATCCAGTTATTAGGAACAGTTATTGTTCAATTTACAGACGGCATGATTCGAAAAAAGAGTAGCACATTAATTCGATGCCTCACCTCTGAGGGGCAACATATGTTTATAATGTAAACGCACATCGGAAATTAAAGGCATCGTCGAAGGATCACAAAACTACATTTATTAGCGTTCTTTACTTCAAGTGTTAATAATTTCTCATGGGACAAATAAGTGCACCATGCGTCATTAAGCCTTATAATGTAATCGAAATTTAAATATAATGTACCTTAGAGGTACTTATGAGAGAAGGATGAATAAACTTTGTTTTCGAAAATATAACAGAATTTTCAAGAACCTTATTCGATAACAAGTGTGTTTTTTATTCTTACTTCCGCACAAAAGTGCGACTGACTCTAACGATGGGTTTGAGAGAGAATCCGAAACGTCTGGCCAATAAATCACTTGTTCCAGTGATCGTGTCTCCTTCTTCGCGTACTCTAAAGTTTCGCTAAAACAAATGAGAGACAGTTCTTTCATAACTATATCGAAAAAATTAGTCAGTTAACCCCATCTGGACTAAAAATGTACAAACTTTGACGCATTTCGTTCACTGCGGGAACGACAGTTTAATTGTCTCTCCCACTTAACCAATATAACGTTCACTAAATAACTAAAATTTCTTTGAAAACCTTATTTGCTGTTAGCTAAACAGATATATGAGGGCCTCATTCACATTTCCTAAAAACACTTGAAAGGCAACTCAAGAAATGATAAAATTTTATAGTTTTGCTTCGCATGGTTTTACCTCACCCCCATTCCTTTGTTAATTTTAGATGTTGTTAAGAATTTGACGTTGATCAAAAATATCAACTGACGTTGGTATTTTTGTCTCTTTTTGTCCACTACGAAAACTGGAGATATTTTATTTATCGGAATTTGTTTTGTACAACACGCAAATAACCTATTAATTTATCCTCACGCTCAGTAATCTTATGGACTTAGACAACGCAGCAATTGCAAGCAAGCTTGCTTGCATAGCATGTAGTGCAAGCATCGAAAAAAGGCGAGTGAGAGAAAGTTATTTACTTCTCAAAGGTATATGCCTTTTTTGAAGGAAGTTTATGAAAGAAGGGGAGTAGACTTGCTTACGCGAAGATGAGGAGATAGGACTCTAGAAGTCTCCTGATAAAATCGAATATCTTGTCATAATTTTTCAAATGAGATGCTTTTGAGTATATATACTCAAAACGCATTGCCTGAGGCTAATCTAGCTCACCGGTTCAAAGAAGTCAGGTAAAAACAAATATCAAGCAGGGTTTCGTAAATATAAGTGATGGAACGGAGTTCTTAAAAAAGCCAAAGTAAAGTTTATTTTAATCCAACATTGCACGCTTAATTTTATTGAATAGTGACGCACAGAAGTCAAAACCCTCTAAAGCAGGCGGGCCTTTGCAAAATTCCAAAATGGGTACATATTCCCGTGATCTTTTTCCAATCCGAGCATTATGCTTCACAAAGTTGAAATCTTACAATAACTTTACTCCTAAAACTAAACCTAAACTTCGCCCTTTCTAATACTGTAATCCTAATGGTAAACATAAGCCTTAAAAATACCCAACCATAAAACCTACCAAAATTCTAATCCTATCATTAACCTTACTCCTAACTGTATTCTCCTGAAAATTTAACGCAAACTCATCTACATTACGGGGTTGTTCTTATTCACATGCCTAACCTTATTACTAATTGCAAAATTTCAAAAAAAACAAGGAAGAAGGCGCTATCTTACATGGAGGGTAGGCATTTCGATAAATTTTCTTAGGCCTCACTATCCTTTACGACTGACTGAAAAGGGTTTGGTTGAACATTGCTTATGTCTTGGATAGCAGTTTATGATTTACAACGACGTAGGAAGCTAGCAATAAGGTAAAACGCTTGTTCATCGCTGTGTAAGTTGCTCACCGGAATAGGTTTGCATTATCGCTGACGTTTTGGAAAGCTTGGCTGGCTTTCCATTTTCAAGGCGTTTACGATAGTTCGACCGTCAATTTGGACGATGTCCACCGTATGCTCCATGGAAGGGTGGTGCATGGATGGTGAATTGCGCGTGATTTAGTATAAAGTGAAAGTAGACTTGCGCTGTCAGGGTTTAAAGAGTCATCTGTTCAGTTTCAATTGAATCACAGCAGAATAAAGCGTTTTATTATGGATTCCATCAACAAGCTGCAAAAAGCTCTGAGGTAAGACCAAAACTAACAGCTTGCAGCACAAACTGGAGAAACTTGCCACCTTTTTGACATTCAAGGAGTGACCAACATAGGCCGAGAAACCTTTAAAAGCCGAATGACTTATGTTTGAGGCATGGTATTCAGATGCCAACTTTATCAACAGGCGTATAGACTTTCCAACCGTCTATAAAGTCCTGCTTCATTGTATGTGTAAAGACCAGGACAAAATGGTTACTCCAGAACTAAGGCAAATAAGCGAAGACGGCCCCGCGAAGAGCCCATCAGAAGAGGAAGCAGTCTTACAAGCACCCGCGACCGATGTGGAGTTGCCCAACACCAGTGGCCGTCAAGCTGCACAAACATTCACGCAGAGGCCAAGGCGGCGAACGAGAGAAAAAAATCCATCAGTCTAAGACCGACAATTTCAGCCTGTCATACAAAACACTGATCGCTATTAGCAATATACGCTTTGAAAATGGAAAGCTGGCCAAGCTTTCTGAAACGTCAGTGACAATGCAAGCATATTGTGGTGAGAAATTTAAACTTATCTGAATCTAGATTAAGTGATGACCTATTGAAATTTTTGTTGGCTACGAAGTCTTGAAAAACCACATTCTATGGTGGTCAAATAAACATTTAATTAATTGCTACCTTTAGTAGACAATTGTACAGCATTTTTGGCAACTAAGTACTTTGTACTATTGTAGCTTGTTCATGGGTTCCTTAATGAAACGCTTTATTCTGCTATGTTTTAATCGAAATCGAACAGAGGACTCTTTAAATCCTAAGAGAGATTTTATTCTTGAAATTAAATAATATTATTTCTTACTGCTGTAAAAACTGTCACAATGGTTAGTTGACTAAGCTCTCAGAAGCCTCAGCATATACCATTCTTGTCAAGCAAATATTATCATCAAAAAGTCACAAACGTGATGGCAGGCAACATCAGTCAGAATATTTTCTTCGGCCGCAGGCAATAACAGAGGGCAATACAGAAGCGGTCTTTTCCCCATTGTCGTAATTAAAGTAGAATTTTGTATTTCATTAAATGAAAAGCAAAATTTTGAAATTAGCTTTCGCTTCAAAAAAATTTAACCGTAGAGTTGATATATTAACTATCGGTCAGACTCTTCCCAAAATATTTCAGTCCCTTTAGGAAGCTGGCCTTTGAAAGATTTTCCTTTCAGCTGCATACATAATTTTTAAGCTGTAGACCATATTATTTAATTCATATGCCTTGTCTCATAAGAAACATAACAGAGTATACTTTCTTGTACTTATTCGATAGCAAATTACCTTTGCTTCAATTTTTATTTCACGAAATTTTACCATGTGATCCTTAAAATGTTTCTATGAGAGTTTTTAAGATCGTGAAGTGTCCATTTATAAAGCATCGTAATTGACCATTAATCAACATGGTTTACTAAGTAAACAACATAATATACATATGCTACAAAATTGGATGGAATTATTGAATATCTTCCTCATGGTGAAGAGAAAAATTTGGTTTTACTTAGACGTATTTTGTATCCGTAGCTGTATGTTGGAAACCCTGAATACAATTGTAGCAAAAGGTATTTATTTTGAATCAGAAACCCATTGCAGAATTTCTTTTGAGATTCTATCGGATAGTGGACATATCTCCTAGTTCAGTAATGGGTGTATTAACTGTGCTAAATTTCTTTCACCCACGCCTGTAGAAAGTGTCAATTATTTATTATTTCCGAACTCGTTCGATCAAGACATAACATAACTGATGACCTAAATACACCACAAACTGGTGAATCTGTTCATCCGGATCATGGTTCCCTTCATCTCTCTCATTCCCAACTAGTGACATGCTAGGTACTGGCACGGCAGATTAAAATTTGAGTTGGACAAGACCAATTTGGTGAAAGCAGCAGGTCAAATGAACTTAACATAAACTCTCTTCAAACTGTTAGACTTTTCCTAAACTAGAAAGTTGGCGTTCAGTGAATAGCACTTCCCACTGAATAAACATACAAATGGACCATGCAATCCGATAATAGGACTAATTTTGCTTCTGTCCCATCATCGTTCATGTTCAATGGTGTTAAGGGAAACGAATACTTTAAAAGTCTCAAGTTAAGATGTCGCGCTATTATCTACTCGGTTGATTTTACAGAAAATAACACTTAGTGCTTCAGAAATACGCAGATGCACCAATGACTAGAATTCGAAGTAAATTACTTCGTAGAAAAAACAAAAACATTGAGTATTCCATGGTTTTTCGCCCAGCTTATCTCTCATATTTAGTAATAATTAACCTGGATGCATTAAAAAGGGCGTTACCAGTGAATTAAGCAAAAAACGGAACTTAATATGGAATTTGTTTGTCGTTTAGTTTGTTAGCTTTGTTAGTTTAGTTTCTTTGAACTCTTTATGAGGTACAGAGATAACTGCATCCCTTTAGGTTATGAGCAATATTTTTAAATATAAATTAGTTTATAACAAGAATGTTAAAGAAACATGGAGCGCTGTGGTTTTGTTAGCTTGCAAGTTTTAATCAAATAAATTCTCAAAAAATCAAAGTTTACTCGGCTTATCAGCTTATCGCTTCGCTCCAATTTAAATGTAATCTACTTAATGTGGCACGTCTACAAAAACCTAATTAAGTACTATTATGAAACTGCAAAGGTATATGACAAAAATTTTATAGAGAAGAGAGTTTCGTTTAGCATTCTCGGGCTAGAAGACCCAACCATTGCTGGTTATGACCAATTTAAACCGGTACTAAGAACAACGTGCGCGGGCCCAACATGGGCACGCGTAGGTGCCAGCTCATGCGCACCCCGCTCTCCCACTCTGTAGAAGATTATTCACCTGCGTCCGACCGCGCCTCCGGTCTTCTTGACTGCGTATTGGCAGCGAGCACAGGCAGGTAAGGGAAGAGAGAGTTTGGTAGATGCAGTGCAAGTCTAATAGCACTTAAAAATAATTTGTGCACAAGTCACTGTCCCTGTACCACCCTTCCGTGGGACATAAGGTGGATATCATCGGACTATGACAGTCAAACTAACAATAAACAATGAGGTGAATATTTTTAGTAGGCACGCATAAAACTATTATCTTTTCAACATTCGTCAGACTGGGCGGAAGCTTGCTGCAACGTGCTGCAACCAAAAACTCGAAAACATCCCTTCTGCGAAGTTATAAAAAAATTGGCTAACCCGTTCATTCTGGTTAGTTATTTTTTGCTGACAGGGCCTTTGTGAAACTTGACCGGTCGAATCCTTTGTTGTTAAATTGGATAAGAGGTAACATTTTGTTGCGCTCCACAAGCTACCGGAAGCGTATTTAATTATATCATGGCGTTTAAAGCGTTTGAACCTGCGCAATTTATGTTTTTAGTCCTTCAAGAATGACGCTTGAAAGAAACCCTTACTATTTAGTAAAGGCTGTTTGGTAATATTTAACTATAAAAGAATTTTTATGAGCTTTTAAATATATTAAAGCATTTTTATAACAGAAATTTGAATTTTAACAAGCATCCTGGTGCCTAGTATACTAAAACGTAGAAAGGCATCTTCTTCTTTCTACAAACAGTAAAATGGCTGTATGGACAATTTCACCTGAGTTGCAGTTCAAAAGACTTGTTCCTCAATTCAACTCGCAAATACTTGAAACTTTTCAAGACATTAAAACGCTAAGAATTTTCAGCTTCTAGTACTGTAAATAGCAAAAACGAAATATCAAAGATTAAACCCTAAGAATCATGACTACCACTTTCGTTGAAAGACAACAATATTTCTTTTTCATGGTTATCCTGCATTGGTTGTTAATACTCCACAAAAATCTCACGTCTTATCACGACTTAGTTGAGAACAGTCACGTTAAATCATAGAGAGCAAAGTTAGAGCGTTGATAGCTGGGCTATTCATTGTAATGATCGATTAAATATTTCATCTTACCGAAGTTTGCTAGAAAAAACGATATTGGAAGCAAGCAAAGAATAAAGGAATAGAGAGCTTATAAATATTGCTTATAATGCCTTTCAAAATGAAATTCATTTGGTTATGTTTTTCCCGGTATGTTTTGATGTTTTTGACCTGTGGTCTAAATTTGTGTTGAAGATGCCTCCGGATTACCTCCTGTTGTGAATAGGTGGAACTAATCATAAAATGATCTTAAGCTGTTCCCACGTCTTCAAAATTCATGGTATTTTGAACGATCAGCTGTTAGGATCAGAAGTCTAGCTTTTGCTCAGTCAACGAAATAGATTAAGTTAATGAGATGGCTTCACGCTTGCTCAGAATAAAGCCTCCGCTTGTGTGAATTGTGAAAATATTTAGTGTATGGACCACCCTGTTTACCCAATGGTTAACTTACTTCGAAAATATCCATGAAGAAGCGCAAATTCTGGTACACTGGGAACGCACTTCACATTCATCATTGGCACGTATAAAGGAAAGTTGCCACATTTAAGGAATGAGTTAGAAGCATAATTATTTTTTCAATTCTTTAATGGCTTTATACCTTGACGTTATCTTTAGTTCTTATTTGAAAGAACACCTTATGTTTAATAATCGTGCTGTAATAGGTACGGGCTACACTTGATGCTTAAAGAATATTTGAAGTTGGATTTGGTAGATCACACCTTTTTGCATAATTTTCCGCAACAGGAGTGAAAATAATTCCACAAGTTTCATCCACTCTGCTATATTTTTTAACGTGGCCTTTGGCACGCTATTGTCAATTCTATGTATAGGTAGCTTCTTTAAAAGTTTCCTAAGGCCATGAACGGTTATAAGACTATAGAGGGCAAAAGTAGGACTCTAGGGCACCTCCTGTTTTAGTTTTGGTATTCCTGTTGATACAAAAAAAATCGAAATTAGAGACGGCTGCGTAAATAAGGAGATGCAATCGGTAAAATGACTATTGTTTTCAGATTCAGATTTGCAACCGCACCCATCATCTGATAGCGTCAGATAAATATCCCTCGTGCTGTATTTGCGTACCTATTGCACATGTTAGAAAGGCGCAATCATTCTTCTAGCAATCTTGTCTCCTTCTTCTCACTGATTTTCTCCTAGTTCTTCAGCAATTCAACACGAGTCCTAAAACTAATGCGAAAATTGACTGCCTAATTAAGACTTTCTATAATATTTTTGCCAGGGAAAAAGTCTGCATTTCGGTAACATATTAAAGGTTACATTTTTAGAGATGACTGTTAGCCAGCAAGAGCTATAAGATAATAGAACAACATTCAAAGAGACAAATGAAGTTCATTTGAGCGCGAGGCACTACGTAATGCCTGGGTACACCTTGTATTCCACATAAAGTTTATGTCGGAAGGAAAGAAAACTGTTAATTTTACTAATTTTCTAGAACTTTTAAATATTTCAAAATTTTCAGAAGGTTGAATATTAAAGGTGGGTTAACTTGGTGTCCTTAAAAGGTTCCAGAGTAATCCACCTTTCTAACAAAATATCTAGAATTTCTCTATATAAGTGAAGTGTCGTTTTTATAAGTCAATAATGACCTTCACAACTTTTTCTTTGTCATTGTTTGAGGT
Source organism: Schistocephalus solidus (assembly GCA_017591395.1). Taxonomy (NCBI): domain Eukaryota; kingdom Metazoa; phylum Platyhelminthes; class Cestoda; order Diphyllobothriidea; family Diphyllobothriidae; genus Schistocephalus; species Schistocephalus solidus. Next base: position 63,036 of record WEDG01000850.1, on the reverse strand, counting down.
ACTGCTTTATCTGCGGGCTCTGTTATCTTCCCTATGAATAACGAAACCGACAAATTATCTGAGCGTTCCAATTAAATTAACCCTTGTGGTTGTGGCGTCAGAGAAAAAAAATATGATTTCAATTTATGTTGCATTTGGCCACATTACATTTGGATCTCACAACCTTAAGGATCAAATGTTCAAAAATATACTTATGCCTTTTCATCAATTTGATACTAAGAATTAACAACAGCTTACCACCCATTTAAAGATAAAATATAAAGAGTTTTTCCGTGAGATTTCACGTTACTGATAAGCTCCGTAAAATAGCGACAGTTTGGTGAATGTATTTTATTGGGATTTATTTGCCGACCGAGAAGGATTTGGCGGTTATCATAAACTCTCGAAAGTTTTATCAGAAAATGACTTCATAAATGGAATATTAAAGGTGTTTACTGAAGCAAAGCCAAAATAATTCTTGTGTGAATGTTCGGCTGGGGTAGCTCATTGTATTTACCACCAATTCCTATATATGCTAATCAGTAACAGTACTCAAGCCAGGGTGAAAATAACAACCTTTGGCCTAATACCTAGTTTACAGGGCATTTTGAACTAAAGTCATCTGACTGATTCAGCATAAGTAGAAGCATTCTTAGCGAATCAATTATTTTATGAAGTTAAACGTGTATGCAACTATTGCGAAGAGCAAAACCAATAAGTGAAATCGGGAATCCAAAACTCCTCCTAACTGACGGAATTAATCAAACGAATTAAATTTTCTAACATGGACTCCAGGGTATTTACAACTTAAATCGCTCTCCTTGTCCACGTAATGTATTTCCTCTTACAATGTAACTTAGCTGTCATGTATCCCGGGGTTTTGATTCGCAATTTACTTTTTCCTTAACTATTGTCCATAAGAAAACCAATTTGAACTGACTTTGACAAATTTTCCATTAATATTTATTGGTGTTTTATATCACAATTAATTCTGGAAGATAAATTATCAGATGTAGACGTTGCTGTAGTGCAGCGAAATGCGAAGAATACGCCCTTCTTACTATTAACTTCATTGAAATTAATTTGAAACTAAATCAGAAACACCTTAATTTGCTATAAAATTTAGCGATTAAGCGCTATAGACCTAAAACGAACTTGCTGGGTACGTAATTCATGGTTATCAATGCGGACACACTCTCATATCATAAGATACGAAAGTCTTGAAAGTCAGCCGACCAACTGATATGCTCACTGTTGCTTGAGCTGTAGCAGAACCAGTTAAAAAGGTGAAAAACTCCACTCCCCAATCCTAATAAATATAGTGCTGAATTTACAATTTCAACGATTAATGTAATAGGCTACAGGTGGGAAAAAGCGGAAGACTTTTGATTTGAAATAAGCTTTATTAAGAGCTTGTTCCAAGATACATCTCTTTGCCTTGTTGGAATTTACATGTTTGAAGGTAAAGATCTATCGAAGTTCTCTTATCCAAGTCGCACAAAACCCCGCTTTTTCAGGGGTCTGTGGTAGCTCTCACCTGAGAGCGACGATCGGCCGTCATCCAAGAGAAGTCCTTCAGGGATCTCCGAAGGATCATATTCCGACAAGAGAAGGTCCATTATCTGACGACGGACGTTTCCAGCCGTAACTTGAAAGCCGTGTAAGAAAACACCACAGCATAGAAGAGATATTGAGATGAGCAGACGTGTAGATATCATTCTTCGCCTGAAAAATGTGCTATAAGATGAGTGAAAGAAAATTTATTTCAAATAATCGAAATGATGAAGCAGAAAATACTGGTTTAAAACGTAAAAAAGTGAGAAATTTTGTAGTCCAGGTTAACACCAAGTATTTATTATCACTGAAGGCAAACGTTCACATATTTTACTTTTAAGCCGGCAAATCGCCCATTTTAATTTGATAAGACCAAAACAATAGTTTTGAAAACAGATCATAAAAAAGAGTTCAAATTTCCGAGGTGACCTCCACGGATGTAAGGTTCTTTGCGTCGAAAGACTGTTCCATCAATTCCTACGATAAATAATACTCATATATCCTCGTGTTTCATAATGCATGCAAAAGTTTCAACTAGCCCTGTTCATTGACAAGAAGCGACAAAAACGTACGAATTAATGTTTCTATCACAAAATTGAGCACTGCCAATGTGAAGAATGCATTCTCAACAGTAATACTGCTTCTTAACCAGGTATAGCTGTTGGATACTTCAGCAATATTGATGAATAAGTAACTTTGAAATGATGTTGAATAATATTTAAAGCAAGAAAGGTGCAAGTTTTGGTACGTTTTTTCCCCAAAATATCTACAAGACCCATCACAGCGTTCTGGTTTCACTCTAAGACGAAAGATAATTCTGCTCGGAGGACAGTGCGCATAAGCATAAGCTGAACTTGTGAACACCAGTACCCACCGTCATTTAAAATACGAAGTCTAATTTGTGGCAAAATAATTTTAAGGGTTATGTAGGTTATCAATTTACTAGCTTGCCTGCTAAACATGGCGAATAGTAAAAGAGTGTGCCTTTGACGATTTAGATCATTTTATATTAACTACAAATTTGCGTTGGCAGTCGGTAAAAGTATGCTTTGAAAATCCCACCGAACTGCATTCCTAATTTTTTATTTGGTTGGTTGAAGTCCAAAGTCTATTCATTGTCAAATGATTAGATTTTTATGCCGCTAAAATTCAAAATTCAATCGAGCTACTGACATTTTCATGTTAGTGGTAACATGCAACTATTGTACTGTTTCGTTCAGTACTGTTACGAGGGGCTACCAAAGGCTGCAGTCTAATACACTTTGAAAACCAATAGAAATGCTTACCTTCTTTAAAAGAAAAAAATATGCGTTGATTACCACTCGAGGGATTTTGAAAGTTGTTTATATAGTCATCAGTCCTTGGCTATTGGCTCACCTTATAAACCAATAAACAACCGGTAATCTGGAAGCCATTTTTTACAGATGGGGATTTAGATTTGATTCTCATTTTGGTTGAAAAGGTATTATGGAAGACTATTTACCATTACTCCATGTATAATATCCCTTGACTTTACTCGGTATTTGGAGTTAAAATCCGCTATTCTAGCGCATTAAGAAAACTAGTGCAAGCTAAGGTTCTGAATTCTTACCCTAAAAATGAATCCCTAGATATTTCAGCCGGGTCAAGTTGCTAACGTCCGCCTCTTGATGCAAAAGAATATCGGCAACCTCAAGGAAAGAGGGACTTAATAAGACAATCTTTTCACAAAAACGGAAGCAATGGAATCAGACACCTCAATGTTCCGGAAAACAGCACGTCAGGTGAAACAGAAAGACTACTAGGACAATTGTCGCACCAAAGTCATCCTCTTCGCCGCACTTTGTGTCCTCATTCGCATCACTGTGCTCCTCATACTCTGGCATAGTGGCGTCTTCAACCAATAGCAATGTGACCTCCCCTTCATCTCTCTCCGCGCATCTAGGTTCTCCTTTCTAAATTGCCGGGAGCCAAATCGTTATGTGCTCCTCCTCCTCTTCCCTGTTCCCGCATCGACGCTCAGTGCCGCCAGTATGCATCAAATGCTCACTAGACTGTACAAAATAACCCTCTTTGCGCATCGTGCCTGCAACGAGAATGCTGATTTGCAGGGCTACGAGTGCTATCGTCACAATTTATCTGTATTCCTCTTCTTCCGCCTCATCATCATCAACAATATCACTGTACACATTCGTACATATCAGCGCGCAACATATCCTACTCATATGTCCCGTTCACGTCTTGCTGCACTTTTGCTTTGAGCATCGTAATGGGAGTAGTGGCTAGGAAATGCACTGAAACAGATTCACGTAGATGATTAGAATGGTCGTTGTACTTCTGGCAAAATTTATTTAGGAAAGTGGAGGGGCGCGGTCAAAACAGGATTTATAATGCTCATTCGGCAAGTTTTCGTAAATAACCTTGGTAATTGCAATCAAATTCAGAGGCTTTAAATTATCGCGACTGATCATGGTGAATATAAGATGGTCAGGCAAACTAACTGAAGACAAATATGAGATAAGTGGCTTAGTCTGTTTCTGATTTTTGAATGATATCCGGCTTCCATCGCGGTAATCTGAGGAACTCACTTACTAGAAGAACTATAATGCAGGGCGTTGATTGCTGCTTAGGTCAGATTTTGTCCACATGCTCCAGTCAGGAGACCCTAAACTGGATACCGAATTTGCAGCGCTATTTGGCCACCCAAATAGAAGGCTGCTGCGTGCGGCCTTCTCATGTTTTTGTTTGCCCTGAATCCCGTGCAAGCTTTGGGCATCGGGACATGTCAGTTGAACGCTTGAGCGTGTGAATGCCATGATTATCATACTTGTCTTGCTACCTGGTTGTCTTCTCAGTGTTGTCTCGATGGCGTCAGAGTTGAAATGGTGACCAGACTGGCCATATTCTGCGTTAGCCTTGGCACCGCCCTAGTGGTCGTTCCAATGAATATTTATCTTTTTGGATTCTTATCTGCCCTTTAATTTCCCTTTTGCCATCTCGAGCCTATTTCACCTATGATTAAGGCACGTTTTAGCTTGCGTAAACTAAATTCATGTTAGCATGCAATTTTTTAAAGGTGCAGACTCGATTAATATAAAAATGCATTTATGCTGTAAATGATTGCCATCACTGATGTACACTGAGACTTAAATGAGTGATTTTAAGTCCTTCAAATGGGATGTTTGAGTTATACAAAGTAGTATTTATTTCCGAAGGTTTGTGCAGATTGGTTCTAACTAACTTCGAAAGGGCTCCTTCAACCAAGCTTTCCATTTCTGAATCATAAGGGAAAGTCAGTTGAATTGGTCATTTCGAAGGCGAAAAGCGTTTGCGTTAGTAGCGTCTGATGTCCTTAATTCTTTAGTTTTTTCAAAAAGATCTCGTGTTTTGCATGTTCAAGTGTAAGCTAGGCTTTTTATCACATTCAAATGACATTAACTTACTGCATATGGACACTACCGATTATCAGATTGTCTTCATTTGTGTTGAGAACCATACCGTTACTGTCGAATCATTTTGGTATAGATCGATAGAACGACGGTATCTATGGTTATCGCAACGTAGCCTTGTAGAATTAGGTCTGAAAGCTTTGATGCATAGGCTTGCACCCCCTCTCACCCCCTCCCCCCTCAAAAAACTGTCTTCTATATGGTTGTTAATCTCAGACACCTTTTAATCTCAATCTGCAGCAGCACTTGAGGGAAAAGGTGCCTATGTTTATTATTTAAATAATTAACATGTGAAAGAACCTAATGAAGAAATTATTTTGGAATGATGAACACTTTATTACGTAGACCTTTCGAAGAAGGAAGGAGAACTTCTTGGTCACACTCCACTGCACATTACTTCCTTAGTTTGAATAAGTGGTTGTTTTTGTTTAACTAAAACAGACATAGATATTTTAACCATTCTTCCGCTGACTTCAACCACATCCGGCTCAACAAATGAGAGCAAGACGCTCCTACTTCAGTGACATGAAAAGCACCGTATAGGACATGCTGGGGCTGAAGTTCCTCTTTACTATTGAATAAGCATTGCATTTATATATTGAACATACGGTGGCATGCTATAAATTGACATCAGTCTGGAAAATGGGGTAACCAGGGTATCCTTTTCAATGAAGTATACGAATACGTGTCCTCTGATGCAAATATATTGAACTCAGCGACTGATGGTGGCATAAGGATTCATGCATATTTGTGTTACTAAACAGAGTTTGCATAATCGTTTTTCAGTATTCTCAAATTTTGACGTAGGTGTGAACAAAACTAACTATAGTTGGGTCAGTTGCTAAAATTTGGGCCAAGAAAAACAACATATGAGGGTTTCGAATAATCAAATAAAACCAAATGCTTGAAACCAAAAGAAGCAAATTAACCTTGAAAACCCATCTAAGCATGATATACTGAATCTACTGACACTACTTTTTCAATTAGCTAAATCTTCGTTTGCACTGCGAATGAAATTGCTACCCATGTTCGTAAGTGGATGGACACATAATTTATCCCATTAAAGTAAAACTTTGATATGGACGCTTCCCTATCATTGATGGTCACAGACACTCTTTAGAAAGTTTTTTTTATTTATAATCAAGTAAATCTACTTAACTCCCTCCGCTGTGCTCCGGAATTACATTTTTCTTGACATGAGTCCACAAAAATGCATGCATGAATGTTTTCCAAACGCAAATTTTGTACTAAATTTGTATTTGAAAGGCATTATTTACGTTTTTTGATATATTTCTGCATACCTGAACCCTTAAAATCAGGTTACATATACACACACAAGCACAGAAAGAATTTTAAAGGAACTGCAGAACTGTCGCATCTTCGGATATCTATTATTTTCAATTTCTTGACTGTTCCCGTAAAGCACAGAGTCTGTACTACTTCTTGCTTCTCATTAATCGTTACATGTTATGTTCGTTAAAAACCTGCACAAAAATTACATTTTTCAAGGCCTTCCTCTCTTGTAAATGTAAATACCCAATTAAGTACGTGCTAGCTAGAAGTTAAAACTTCGGTTTCTAACTAGCGCATTATATGAAATGAAAGTTCGTCTTCAAAAGTGAATTTATTTTTATGCTTTTCTACTTACATTAAAAACCTTAACTGTTCAATGGCTTACGCACAAAACAGTTAAAATTTCCTAGCCATCGTACCACCTGCCAATAATGCATGTTTTGATGGATTTCTAGTTATCACTGGAGAGGCTCTTTCACTTCCATATACCTTGTTTGCTTTGAAACAAGTGTATGCTCATTTTGTACGAGCCGATATCTCGAAAGGTTTTATGACCAGCTACTTTATTTCTTGCTTACGTTTTATATACTTTTTCGAGGCCGTCGGCTGAGAATGGCTGTCTTATGGGTTTATGCAATAAATAACTCAAGGAAAATTATGAAGGAAGGTCAAACATTTTTTACTATTTTACCGAAAATCTATCAATCGTGGGACCTCCATTTCCAGTTAAATCCGATATTTGGCTGCTTAATAAGTAGGAAATAAAAAGCTATGTCGGCATTTTTCAATATAAGTGGATATAGTCCAAAGGTGAATCAGCTGAAAAATTGTGGTAGAAGTAGAAAATACCTCACTTAGAGCCTGAGAAAAAGGAAGATTCTTGAGCTCCCATGTTATATGTAATTGTTGAATGAGTGAGAAACTGCATTGACTTCGATTCCCATGTTACATGCACAATATCTCGTGTTTCATAAATTGAATTCATAAAAACATCCTGGTGGTCACTTTACATTCGGTATGCTGGTTACATTAATATACATTTTTTACATAAAGTTTTGTCTATTACTTTAAAATCCCTCCTAAGATCCTTTTTATCATTGCCAAATATTGTTGAGTGTGCCATATCAAAGCCTCTTTTTGCCTTACTGCCTAACAGAAAACACAGAAAGTACTATAAAATTCGTATGCAGTATTGGTTCTTAATTTCTATAAGGTAGAAATATCTTCTTATAAATACACTTTGGTAGAGCCATCGCTTCCTCGTTGATCTAAATTTGCAGTAAGCTGGGCAGTCCATTGCCCCAAGACCTGGCCGATGGTGCCATATCCTGATCACTTGCTGGAGTTTCCACCAAAGACAGCTATTGTGATGCACTTAATGCCGCTGACCTAGGACAAACTGCATATTCAAAAACCAAATAACCCAAAACTACAGCACTTATTTGTAAATCGCCAATGCTTTAGTGCATTTAGCATCTAAAGTGAATTCAGCATCTTTGTAATACAACAGAGAAGGTGATTCTGGCAGGTGCCAATTGCGTATGATTTCTCAGGAACCGTCATAATAGTTTAGTTAAAATCCTTTACGATGTGGTTTATTTGCTTCCTTTTCTTCAATTATTTTCCTTCAATAGTTTGTCCTTCACAAGAGACAACGATTCTCTGTAAAAACAGCGCTGACTTGTACGTGCTTCATACTGCGGTGTGGGCTATTTATCCAGCATCTACTTCAACTTGCGTTGCCATTGTGTTCCAGTGACCAGGCAAAACTATGTACTATTGGCGATATAAGTGAGTTAAATGGTTTGTGTGGGATAAAGTTCTGCCTACATTAGCCATCGTGGCTTTTCCGTCATATAAAAGAGGACTGAGTTATCACATTGGGTGATAATTTGCCAGTTGCCAACTTCTGATGGTGGATATCAGTTTTATTCACCTGATGGGAGTAGTATCACAGAAAGGCAGAGCCACAGTTGAGTATCTATTCAGTTTAACTGTTAAAATCAAAACTATTTTATCTGAGAGAAATTATTTTTGTCTGCGCTGTCATCAAATAATCATTTTATAAGATTTTGAATGTCTTGTATGTCTTGATACAGTAACATTTAATCGTGAAAGTTCGGCATCTGAAAGACTACGTGGGTATTCTCAATGGATTTATACTGCCTTCCTCTTTGTTTGTGTTCAAGAATAAACGGAATGGCTGTTGCATTGTTTTACTGCCACTTTTCATAAACTGGTTATACACATACAAAAGAATCACAGAGGGTAGTTGAAGTGCCGATGTGTCCACTGTTTGTTGTATTCCGTGAACAATGCAAAAATTACAAGCTCTTTTGTTTTTTCCTATCCTGTTCGAAAAAAGAAATTGTACCAGCGAATGCTAAATGTGCAAATGATGGGTACATTTACCAGCCAAATACATAGGACTTCAGCTTTTTCATATAGTTTACAAAACAATTGTTGAAACAAAAATCAAAAATTTTCATTGTACCAAGAGAGCACGTTTCTCTTTATTGTTCTGATATTCCAAGAGGTCCCTTTTGTAGGAAGTTTCTTTATTTTTCATGAAGGTCTCAAAAACCGCTTAGGAGTGCTGACCGGGTGTATTTAATTGTACTTTTATCTGACATGCAAATAGTTTAAGCCAAAACTATAGGATCATATGTATAACTTGCGAAAAACCTCAAATCTGAACCATGATAGCATACTGTCGGACGCATATTTTGGGTTGTTTGTGCGTTTTCAAATATCATCCCATGTATATTTTATTGCAGGTAGCCTTTAGTTTAAATTGTGTTGGGCAGGCTTCACTTCGCAAAACAATGTGGTGCCATGGTAAATCAAAAACAAAGTAAAATGCTCCAGTTCGGGGCTGAAACTGATTAGACAAGCCACCATGCATAGCTCTCATTTTATTTACTGCAAAAGATTATCTACCGCACTGGCATTTCGGTAAACTATCAGAATGCCTCAAACTGAAATATACTAAAAACATTCTGTTGAAAAAAATCTTATGAGCGAATAATACCTTATTATGTTTCCATTGAAAATGTTAGCCACAGACAATTAATTGTACTGGTTTTTATACCATTTCATTCATTGACCGAGCTTTGGCGGGCGAGTGACTCAAATACTTATCGAAATTCGGTAGTTAACTCGCGAGATTCTTATCGTGATGCTGATGCTAGTAAAGAAGTTTAAATGCCCCGATAAGCTTTTTCTCCCCTCCTTCATGTTACATTTATAAACCTGCTTTTACCCCGAACTTTGTGCGCATATCTGTGGTCCCTGTTATCCTGTGCAGGGAAAGTTTAGAATAGCTATACTCTTTTGATGATGTAAAATAAAATTAAGCGATTTGTTTCCAAATTATGTCATCATATATCTCGAGTAAGTTGATTAGATTTTCTGCACTGAATACTCGACTGACCTACACCTTTCTTAGCTATCTCTTATCAATTTTTATACAGGTCATTCATCTTGGTTTTTGAAGAACGCACCCTGCTTCCTCGGTGCAATAAAAATGACTGTTCTGGAAATTACTGCTGGTCAATCATTAGAAGGTTACCACAGTTTTGCATACTGTCTGTTTTCAAACATACCACAGTGTCTCTACTGTTTGCATCGACCTCATAGGCTGTACTTGAGGATTTTATCTTTATGCGTTTAGCCTAGTTTATTAGTGCAAGGCGCAAATATCGAGACGATTGTATTTAAATGACAGGCAAGGGCCAAAATTTTCGAATTCATGGAATTCAATTGTAAATGAAACTGATTGGAAACGTAAGTCATATTTTGTGCGATCCTCCCTGGACTTTTCCTATTTACGTGAATTAATAAGGTGATATGGCTGAAAACGAGTACCTTTGTAAGCACCAAAGGAGGTAGGCCTGACTGTATTCTTGGCGACTGACTATTTCGCAGGTCGACAGGAGGAAATGAGGGGAAGTGACCTTCGCTGGCATACACTGGTCCTGAACGTGCTGAATAAGCAGTCATACGAGAGCATTCGCAGTGCTAAGAGAACGCGGAATGCGGGGGCCTAGTACGGCGAGCGCCTTCTAAAAACTCCAAAGCCTAATGATGGTACCGTGTCATGAATGTCAATGACGCTCTTTAGATTGGGTTCGCGATTGGAGGTCAACAAGCCGATAAGCTAATTTAGATAATCCTGAGTCGGCAAACTTGGCCACTGTCACAGACTCAACTGAATTAAATATTCCCAATTTACTTTGTGGAAGTCTCTTGTTCATAGAACAGTTATTCGGGATTTGACGCTTGAAGAAACGGACATGAGAGCTTACAGTCATGGCAGGTTTTAACTATCTCGGAGTGAGGTTGTTGGTAAGTGGACAGATTGAGGATAATATCAGCTTACAAGTGGATGCTGCTCGCGGGGTTTTCTAAGCTTTAGAAAACTTATGTGGGCCCCGCTTCAAATATCGATCACAAAAATCCGTGTGTAAATGGAATCTCTCCGTTTATTACTTTTATATGGTAAGGAGGGCTGAACTATGCGCGTGAAATAAGAGCGGAGACTGAATAATAGACTACCGCTGCCTGAGAACCATCAATTGAGGGAATTATATTGGCTCGTTCCCGAATTCGCAAGTCGCATTCGTACCAACACGTTTAGAGATGTAATCCTTCCATGTTATAAAGGCTGGTTAAATAGGACCTGATCACAGCCGTGTGAAGTACAAGTAAGCAACTTTTTAAATCCTGCTTCGGTGATTCGGACAAATAGTAGACAGAAAGGTCAACCAAATTTGGATTGAACACTTAATTGAACATAAGAAATTTTATTTATGCCCGTTTACTGTCTGACAGTGTGTTATCCTTCATTCAGTGCAGATATTAATTATCCGTTTCATCTCTGAATTCCATAATCGGACTCCCGGGGATAAACTTTTATAGGTATACGTGTACGTCTTTAATAGAAGCGAATATGCAAGTTACTGACAGGACAGTTCAACAGTTCAACCGTCGATTTCAAAGAGGTACACCATATGCTACACACCAGGTGGTACAGGGACGGTGACTTGCGCGTAAATTACTTTTAAGTGATAGTAGCCTTGCGCTGCGGCTACCGCCCACTCTCCTCCTCCCCCACCTGAACCCGGTGTCAAGACAGAGTCAAGAAGACCGGAGATGGGAGAGGGCGCACGTGGCTGGCGCGGCCGGAGCCGCCCCTGGGTGTACCACCACACCTGACTCGGATCTCACGGAGTGGTAGTGCCATAAAGGCTACAGTAGGAAGAAGCCATCGCAGCCTGACTCTCATTCCCCAGTCAGCCACTCCACACAAAACAAACATTGGGCTGACCACGCGGTCCGAGTTATCCCGTCAGTTGGCAACCTTCAAAGCCACGGCTTTTAGCGCACCGTGATAGTTTCAAGCGCGTCAGATTGTTTATAGTGAGGAAAATACGCTGATCTTTTGACCTCACTCTCCACCCCCACCCCACTATCAGACCAAATTCCTAGCAAGTCAGTTGTCTGATGTGGGAGTGGGCGCATTGGCTGACGGGTTGGCGTACCCGTCTTCGCGCGCCACAGCACGACCTGGCCCCCATCACGCACACACCAGGATTCACATACTCAGGGGATATGGAGAAGCCATCATCGTCTGACTCCCAGTCCACTTGTCAGCCACTCGACACACACAGCACATACACTGGGCCGACGGCGTGGTCTGGTTTAAGCGTCAGAGTGGCAGCCTTCCAAACCACGGTTTCTAGGAAACCGTGATTTTATCAGGTATATTATGATGATTGTAAGGGTGCTGTCTATGTATTAGTGTTTGATGGTGTGCGTTGATTTGGTTTAGCCTCCGGCGGTTTACCGCAGGTTGTCATGGAGGCGCATGTGTCCTAATAGGCCCATGCGGTGTGTAAATGTGCGGGAGCAGGGAGGGCAGTGGAGGCGGGCGCGGCGACTGTATGTCGGAGCCCCAGGCACTGGTTCACCAGCCTCCGTGCGATGGATTCACCATTGACCAACTAGGCCGATGCGTGAGTTGAAGTTGCGGGTGCATTGTGGGCAGGAGAAATCGGTAGAGGCTGGGGGGATGTCATTCATGGTAGTGGGGGCGGCAGTGGCGGTAAGAATGGCAGGAGCGGAGGGTGTGCATGGTGTATCGGTGTTGTCGGCATTGCAGTGAATTCCGCTGTCATGGATGCGCATGTGACCGAATAGGCCCATGCGATGAGTGAGTGCGCGAGGAAAGTGAGGACAGTGGAGGAGACGATCTCTGCTGTGTGTTGTTGCTCCAGGAACTGGTTCACCAGTCTCTGTACGATGGATTCCAAGTGACTGACCAGGCCGATGCGTTAGGTGAATGTGCGGTCACATTGAGGACAGTTTAGGAAGGAGTCCTCATCGCTGGTGGTGGTGGAATTGGTGAAGGTGAAGGCGGTGGTAGTTGCGGTGGTGGGGTAACAGGCGATGAGTAGAGGTATGTGGCCTCTATGATGGTGGAAGTAATGGAATTGATGCCAGGAGTGAGGGTGGGGGAGTCCGAAGGAGGGTTGGCAGAATTTGACGTAGAAATTGGAATTGTCTGATTGTTGTGCATTGCATCTGAATGTGTCAAAAAATGCCGATTCGCCCGCGGAAGATGCGTTGACAGCATGGGCATGTTGGCAAGGCCTGGGCATCGACGATGTTGGTCCGGGGCGCTGGTGACTTTCGTGCCGCCCTTTTGGCATTGGCGGCGGCGATCCGGTTGGCCTCATAGATTGCTGAACCAGTCTTTACGGATCTTCTCCATGCCGGTCTATCCTGGGTGAGGTTCTCCCAGGTCGCCGGGTTGATTTGCAGTTGCTTCATCACTTTCTTCAAAGTGTCCTTGTAGCGTCGTTTTTGACCTCCCTGTCGGCGAGCACCCGTAGCGACATTTCCGTAGAAAAGTCGTTTTGGTAGTCGCTCGTTGTCCATTCTTACAAGGTGGCTGCTCCATCGCAGTTGCACTTGCCTCAGCATGGCGTGGATGTTGTGGATTCCGGTCCGCTCACATACATAGATGAGAAGGAAAGGTGATCTTCGGAACCATAATTGTATTGTCCTGATGCTTCACAAGCAAACAAGCTTATATTTTCGGAGGTTTATATCATACCACACCTCAAAGTTTTTACAGAGATTGACAGGCATGTTAACACAGTTGATTATACAAGTTTATCTTTACATTGGACACTGTAGAGATAACGGGGCGATGGCGCCGTTAATCGGCTTTGTCGCTCGTCGGCTGCATACGCACCGGGATTATTTTTGTAGTCACCGGGACGGAGGGGGGGGGAGAGGGGTAACTGAGGGCAATCGGCATATCTCTCGTCGGAGGGCGGCGTTTCAACGTTGGTGGCCAGCACCCGCATCCGCATTGACCTTAATTGTTGTCCTGGTTTGCTAGTTTTGTTTGCGTCCTTCTGGCTGAATTTCTCCTTGTCTACCGAGGCAGTGGTTGATGCAACAGTACGGTGGACTGCGCCTTCGTCAGAACCGGATTTTGGCGTGTCTACTTGTGTGCACTACATAGGTTCTACCGTGTTTGGCTTCACGTTTGACCTAACTTCGAGCTTGTTCCTTCGTTAAATGAACTGCGTCCGGAGGACTTTATAGGCTGCCCGAAGGGCAATACAACGGTTAATTGAGGTAGTTTCCGAGTGTCAGACCTCGGTTGTTTCCCTGACTACATGGTCATTTGCTTGACCCAGGATTTCAGTATTCTGGAAGGCAAACGTGTGCACAGAGTCTACGCAGTGTTGTGCCACCAGGAACAATTGAGACATTCTTTCAGTGCCCGAATGTGTTCGTTAACACGAGTCTATGATCGCTTCCTAGTCTCTCCAATATGACTAACTTCGCAGGAATCACATTAAAGCCGGTAAATGACGTTTGTTTTCGCAACTTTCGGTCTCAAGACTGGATGCCGAATGGCTGAGTCCAGTCAATGGGTGGTTCCGATTCCCAACGGTTATAGAAGGCGGGAAACTGCCTCAGAGACACCATAAATGTATGACAGTTTACGCCAGACTTTTAGCTTTTCTGTCACTGGAATTTGGCTTGACTTAGACTGCCTGCTGCACTCGATGAAGTTACGAACGTATCCATTGGCCACGAAGAGGCATTGCAGGTAGTGGAGTTCTTTCCTTTCGTCATCCAATTCGCTGCTGTGTCGTTCTGCCCTTCTGTAGATAGTTCGTATGCAACTGCGTTTGTGATGCAATGGGTGCTTTTTGTGGTAACTTCAGAGTAGGCGTGTGTCGGTCACAATCATTTACACCGGCGTTTTATTTGCCCTTTCGGTTTTCAATCCCGCAGGACTTGGCAGTCGAAATTGCCAGTGAATTGCTCGAGAGTCAGTACGACGAAGTAGGCGAGTCGGTGAAGCGAAATATCTTGTCACACTGCTAAACTTCCGTCTGAATCTATACTTCACCCCAGAGGGGAACATGTACAAGCGGATCAGAGGGACGCCAATGGGATCGCCATCCGTTTCAACCCACCTTTATGAACATCACTTAGTGGTCAACCATTCCGGGAATTAAATTCACATTCAAGAATGGAGTTGAAAATAAACTCCCATTTGTGGTTGTTCTCATACAGGAAAAGACTGATGGAATATTACACACATCCGTTTACCGCAAAGAAAAATATGTGGATGAAGAAAACTACAGCGTCGAGCTAAATTATCTGTTTGAATTATTTTCCCAAAATGGTTGCCCAAAAGAGGTTGTACGTCGATGCACGAAACAACAAGAGTAAAGAGAAAAAGAACAAGATAGTTTCAATAAGGTGCCCAAAAAAACATGGCGAAACCTTCCCTATATTAGGACTGCGTCTGATCTACTTGAAAGACACTTGCGGAAACACTTAATCAACGTGGCGCACAAACCGGCGACTACTCTATGCTCTCAGCTTGTACCCCTTGAGTATAAGGTTGGCGATAACATCCCACTCGATACCCGTGCTGATGTATATTGTGGTCAAATGGGCAAATCTGCCTCCACCCGCATACACGAACATCAACTGGCAGTCAAGAAGTGCGCTCGTCTCTCCCAAGTGGCCACACACACCCTTTATAACGTGCAAACATTCGCATGGGACAAAACTCGCGTCATCGGAGTCTGCCTCTCCAAATAATGCTGAGGGTCTCTTGAGGCCATGCCTTTCGATGATTCATGCATTAATCAGCACACTGACTTAGATGCCGTGTATAAAAATCTCAGAGTATAAAATGAAATAGAAGCCAAACAATCGATTCAGAATGACGCCCACGACGGCCGCTTATTGGCGCAAACAGCGAATGAGTAGAGATTTTTTACGTAAGTTTGAAATGTTAAATGTTTTTGCCCATGTGCTCTAGTCTGATGACAATCTGGGGAACAAGCGTGAAATTTCACTTTAGAAAGTTGCCCCTTTTTCCCAAATAACCTATCTTGCCGTCAAATTATGTTTCTTTGGATGCCTGCCTTCTAATTCATATATATATATATATATATCAGTCGGTTCTACCTTATCATCATATTCTCCAAGTTGTTATGCAACTGCCTGCGAGGGCTCTAAAGTGAGCTTCAGGGCACAACGGAACATCCATGTTCCTTAGTCAGATCGGTGAACACCTCACTATCATAATTTATAGTCCCGATCGCAAACCGACAAAACAACGGACTCGTGGCTCAATGGTAGAGTGTTACACATAATGAACAAAGGTCGTGGGTTCGAAGCTCGGGTGATCCACACCCGGGATTGTGTATGACTGGCTGATGACGGCTAAAAAGCCAGAAATGGCCATTCCGGTCTCCCTTCTCTTTGTCGGCTTATTAGCCGTCATCAGCCAGTCATACCCAATATATATATATATATAGGTCGTCGCCAGATGCAGAGTAAGGTGAATGTGCCAAGAAACAGCTAACATCGTGAGTGAACATACAAAATCGCTACTGACATAGAGTTTGTGCCAGTCGGCCGTCGCCGTGTCCCTCATACTGTTCGGATTCTTTAACACCTCTCCCATTTCTGCCTGAGATTTTTGTACTCGACATTTAAGTTCAATATGCCGGTTGATGCATGCTTTCTCTGAGTGCATGGCCTCGAGTAACTCTCGGCATTTCTTGAAAGTAAAGGCAGTGACAATGTGAGTTTTGTCCTACCCGAAGGTGGACCCCGATGTTCAGGGTATGCATAATGACTTGGAAGAGGTGTTCTCGCCTTTTCACCGCCAGTTGATGCTCATGAATGCGCGCAGAGGCGAATTTTCCAGTCTGACCACAATAAATGGCATCGCATGCGTCACATGGTACCTTGTAGACAACTTTCCTGTCAAAATAGTTAACCCTATCCTTAGGGTGTACCATTTGGGTGCATAAAATAGTCGCTGGTTTCTGTGCCTTCTGGATTTTGTGCTTCCTAAGGTGCCTTTCGACGATTTCAGGCACCTTTTTTATATAAGGTAGGGTTCGCAAAGTATATGACTTGTGCGTCTGATTGCGACTGTCTGAATCACTTTTTCTTTGACTATTGTTGTTTTAAGCATCAACGTACGAAATCTCGAGCATAACCGTTAGGAAAAAATAATTCGAACAAGTATTTCAGTTCGACATGATAGCTTCTTCATCCAAACAAGGTATTTTTGCTCGATTAAATATATTGTTGACAGCCCTCCGTTTAGGAGAGATAGAGTAATTGTTCTCATATTTTAAAATGACTTCCGCACAATTCTCTTTGCGGTAAGCGGTTATGCGTAGTGCTCCATCAGGCTTTCGCTGTACGAGAACTACTCAATGCCTCCGAAAAACATCAAAAACAACCCCGCGCTACCATCTTGGAGCTATCTTTCGCTGCTACACCCAGAGCCCGCACCTATTTATCTTTAAACATCCAAGCTCAAGTTTTGAATAGTAATATCCTATGTATTAATTGCAAAAAGGCAAATCTCTGGCCAACGTCAATAAATTTTCTCACATTGTATAATTGCATAAAAATCTAGGTCAATATTTTTGTACATTATTAGCCCTTGCACTGATAGAGTCCTTTCCAATATCGGCAGCGAAGACCATACCTCAGTTACCTGGGTGGAAAAACGTCATTTTTAGGATAGCAAGTGGTAACAAAAAATCTGATTGATAAATTACAAAGTCAACCTTTCGTTTACTTGCTTCTTTCCCAATATACTTGATTGTAGTTTTTTTGTGTTGGATTAATCTTTGCATGGATATTGCGGATAATTTTATTAACTCTAAACTTTGAGCGACTCGCAACGTCCGATGACAAAACGTTTTGAGACCGATTATATGTAAAATAGGTATGTAATAAAGTCGAGAATCGTTAATAAAGGTTAGTATTTCTGTGCAAACCTCTAAACGTGAAAGGGCAGAATGATAAAGTTTATCGTTCGAAACCTTTGCACCAATAACTGTTTCCTTGAAAATGAATGAAATTATATGAGGATTTTGACGTTAGGTCACAACGACATAGAAACAACAATTATAAAATTACCTGATATTTGTTGGGGAACGTATGAATTTCCTCAAGGTATTATCAATTTCGACTTAACTTTGCTCACAAGATTTCGAATGGTTGTACAAAATTATAGAGGGTTGCGCCACACTGAGAGGTAATATAAAATTTGGAGTCAAACCGTAGAGGTTCTGCTGCTATCTACTTTAGTTTTAATGTTTGATTCGCAATCGTTACTTAATTGTTGATAACTTAGCTTGAAAAGCATTTTCCAAAAGTCCGCAATGGAAAAGCTTTTGAAATTGATTGAGCCTTTCCTTTAAGGCTTAAAAGATGCTTTGCCAAACCTGCCCTTACGTTTGCATTTTCTCGCTTAGTAACAAAAACTGCAACTTCTCTGACTTTCATAATCATTTGTTGCAAAAAATTATAAGACATTTTGCTTTTAAGCCTTTCAGTCTCATTGAGCTTTCGTCAGATCTACGGAAGCTTACAGTTTGGGTTGTTATAAACAACTGAACTGAACGGGTGCGACGCAGTTTAAATTTTTAGCAGCAAGAAGACCGATTTTAATCGAGTCGTTGCACTGAAACAAACAGCCCACAGACATCAATTATTTCAAATAATATAATAAATTACTTGTATCTTGCATCCAGTTGCCTTCGACACCCACATTGTTTGACCAGGAGAGTTCTCCAAATCGAGCACTCTGCCAGAAATCTTGGCTTGGCCTACATAACCTACGAGTCCAATCCATTCTCTAACGGCTCTTCAGGGTTTCTGAGAACTATTGTTCGACCAAGACACTTTTCCAAATAGAGCAACCTGCTGGAAATATTTGCTTGGCCTACACAATCTACCAGTCCAATCCAGTCTCTAAATGCTCGTCAGGGTTTCAGAAGAGTATCTACAAAACAGGCTGAGTCGTCCATTATCCATATTCTGTCTAACTGATTGTGAAATTTTTATATCGAGTAACTCGTTGTAACAAATACTTCCAAATACTTCCACTACCAGACGTAGGTAAGAACTTTCGAGGGATTTCATTAAATTTGCAATAAAGAAGGAGTAGATAATTTATATACAGCATGTGTAAAACCGATGGTAGTGTAACCTAAACCTAAGCCTAGCCACTCGTTAGTTTGTAAGTCACTACACAAGAATTCAAAAAGTCATGCCGCAAACCGGGATTGAGCCCGCGACCACCAACGCCATGATGACGCTCGTGAACCACTCGACCACCTCATCACGGCGGTGGGCGCTATCTCAAATTAATATTCACGCTATTGACGGCACTGCTATTTGTGGTGGTCGTCAGACACTGTCCATTAAGCTAAACCACCTCTAGAATGAGATAAGAAAAGTCAAAACCTGAGTTAAAAGGCACCTCTGATGCAGTAGATGTCATTCAGGAGTCCACTGAGCGACTTACCACGATCAAAACCATAATACTCGATCAAAGGGTATCCCAACAACAACTTTGGCAACCGCTACGGCTACCGAACAAAAAGTAGCAATAGCGCAGGACAAAAACAGTCCGCCTAAAAACCTTCCAAAACGCAAAGCTGACACCAAGAAGGAAAACGTTATTGGACAACCGACATCGAGAGATGCCTCAAAAAAGCTTGAACAAGGGACTTAGACCGTTGTCTTACTGAGATTCACACACCAAGCACAAGAAGTGATATTGATTCCCCAACCGGAACTACCACCTGCGATTCAAAATCGTCGAAGACATGGACTTTGCCAAAACAAAAAAACCGGATCAAAGCCAACATATAGCCAATCAGCATCCGCTCCATCATCACCAGTGCGCAACGTGAAACCTTCCCATCAGATAGTGGAAGACAGCGTCGTAGATACAAAAAATTCCACTGACAGAAAAAAGGTTTCATAATACATGGACTACCTGAATCAACAGCTAACTCCCGTAGACCGATATTCCGAAGACATGTACCACTTTCATGAACTTTTGAATAATATGCTGGAGCCCAATGCGTCGATTGAACTGGAAAAAGCCTTCCACCTTGGAAAACAACCCGAAAGCCAATCTGAATCAACACGTCCTAGGCCTCTAAACTTTATCTTGACCAGTAGCCAGGAAGCCAGTCTCATTCTGTCTAGGCGCTATAACTTGAAAAACTAAAGCTCTGGAGTTTTTAACAGGACTTCTCCTCTGCGGAACGGAAAAAACGCCATCAACTTGTCATCGAACTGAGACGGTGGCTCAGCGAAGGGGAAACGAATTTGGTTATTTACAACAACCAAGTGATCCATCGTCCATTTTTCTCCCCCTGGAGAGGCCCGTTCCGGATAACCACGCAATCGGCCCAGTAAACGGGGGCTCGCGCCCGACCGTAAGCACTTCCCGGACAAACCGAAAACTAACATTCATATACACCAATGCACAGAGTATGCTATCGAAGCTCGACGAGCTTAATATTTATGCCTGCGATATTTCTCCTGATATAATTTCCCTAACAAAAACTTGGTTGTCCCAACAGGTGGATGACCGGGAGTTAACTATGGCTGGCTACTAACTTTTTAGAAAAGACAGGAAAGAGTGTCAAGGAGGCGGCGTACTCACATATATGAAAATTGAACTTACTGAGTTAGACAAAACTTATAAACTGGCGTCTACTTCCCTGGCGATATGGCTATCCGTAAAAGTGCCAGGTTCATCAAGTCTCTATGTCCTGACAGTCTACCGTCCACCGAGAAGAGACCCCGTAGCCGATGCTTATCTGCTACAGGAGCTTGAAAAGATAACTACATGGATGGATATCCTGATCATGGGTGACTTCAATGCGCCTCACCTCGACTGGAGCTCGTCCTGCGCACATAGTTCTGATCTAGTCTTTGACGGTTACCTTCTGAGCACGATGCTAACGCTACTTCTCACACAGCACGTCACTTTTTCAACAAGGGTATGCAAAAGACAACAGGCCAATTGCCTTGACCTAGTTCTCACGAAGTCACAGGACAGCAACGATGAAGTGTCATGTCTACCGCCGCTAGGTAAAAGTTACCACGTGGTACTGCGATGGGAGTACTCACTATTTTCTATATCAGAAAGACCCACAACAGTCAGAAGGAATATATGGCAAGGCAATTTCGGTGGAATGAGGGCCAAACGCACGCGCACTCAGTGGGAACCTTTATTCTTTTAAACATAACCAAGGACTGGGAAACGTTCCGAGACATACTGCACAGGCGCATCGAAAATCACTGTCCGATTTAGAGAAAAAAGTTGACCAACAGACCGCGATGGCTTACGCAGGCCTTTAAAATCGAATTTAACAAAAAGCAGAGACTGTGGAAAAATCGCTTACGGACGGAACTCCTGCCATTCTTAATGCGTACAAAATGCAGAGAAATGGGTTCTAGGGCCCACTTGTTAGAACAAGACAGGATTTCGAAGTTGACCTGCTGAACCGGGCCACCGTGAACCCAAAACTGTTTTACGGTTACCTCAGGCTGAATACACGGAATAAGGATCCGATACCCCTGCTGAGGACCGCCTAGGGTATAGACCTTACTGAAGACAGTGCGAAGGCTGATCATCTTTCGGAATTTTTCCCGTCTGTTTTCACAAAGGAAATGAGATACGATTACCCTACTGATGGCTTCGAAATGGATACAATAATCGAGACTGTTCAAATCACCGAGAATATTGTCTTCAAGGAACTTTTGTGGTTAAAGGAATGTAAGTCACCGGGTCCAGATGAAGTACCTGCCAAGCTGTTGAAAGAGCTCACGAGAGAACTGGCAAATCCATTCTCTACGCTTTTTCAAACATCCTTCCAGACCCGAAGTTTACCAGTTGACTGAAAATCTGCATGGATTACGCCACTCCATAAGGGTGGAAGCCGGGACTCTGCAAACAATTATCGACCGGTCAGCCTAACTCCAGTTTGCTGCAAAATCATGGGAAAAAATCATTAAGCAACAACTAATGCAGTTCCTAGAACATAACAATCTGCTTTCCAAGGTCCAGCACGGTTTCCGTAGAGGAAGGTCCTGCGTCATAAATTTTCTCTACGGTTTAGAACGTTGGACTGAGGTGGTCGATAGATGAAATACTGTGTACGCAGTCTATCTCAAATTCAAAAAGGCTTTTGATAGCGTTCCGCACCACCGCCTTCTTTATAAATCCAACCACATAAGAGTAAGAGGTAGACTTCTGACATGAATAGAAAACATCTAAACTGGCCGCTCATAAACTGTCCATATCAGCGACAAACAGTCGATCAAGGGTGAGGTTGAGAGTTTATTTCCCCAAGGTTCTGCTCTCGGCCCTATTTTGTTCATTGTCTATATCAACGAATGTGTCAACGAACTGGACTGCGATATTGCCATGTTTGCCGATGATCTCAAACTTTTGGCGCGTAATTCAAACTGCGGCTGACGAAAACAACTTGCAGGCAAACTTAGGTCGACTCCAGAAATGGGCAAATGACTGGCTCTTGCCGTTTAATGAGAGCAAGTGCAACATCATACGAGTCGGGAAAAGCAATTCTTCGAACCGTACGTTTATCCATCTGAATGGCATTCCATTGAAAGAAGTGAATGCCCGAAAGGACCTGGAAGTGTGGATCACGCCCTCGATTAAACCCTCTCTTAATTGCGCAAAGGTAGCGAAGTCAGCCGTATCGATTCTGTACCCCGTTTAACGAGCTTTTGCAGCCTTCACTACCGACTGCTTTGTTTAAGTTTTCGGAACATTCGTGCGGCCGCAGTTGGAGTCTGCTATCCAAGCTTTTGAGACCCTTGGCGGCAAAGGACATCAACATCCTCGAAAAGTTCAAAGGCGAGCAACCAAAATTTTCCTTGGACATGGCTCTCAGCCTAATGAAACACGGCTGTCGAATCTCAATCTCTTTCCGTTGCGCTTTAGACAGCTTCGGGGAGACCTGATACTAACATTCCGCATACTACGCGTTCAGGACTGTTGTCTCATCCCAGGTGATTTCTTCAAGTTAGCAACAACAACGAACTTGAGAGGTCATCCTCTCAAATTACGTGTGACTGGAGCAAGGCTAGACACTCAGAAGTACTTCTTCGACAAAAGAATAGTTAAAGCTTGGAATAATCTTCCTCTGGATGTTTTTATGTCGGACTCCTTGGAGGAGTTTTAAGCGCAAGTTAGATCGGTATAATGGTGCGAGCTACAACACGAACTGAAAGCTGCAAGAGTGACGTCATTAAATAAGGTATTTAAGATACTATTATCTATATTTGAGTAACATTTCTTTATCTTTGTTATTTTCGTTCGAGGGCTTGCACTCTCACATAATTCCCATGCTGAGGTCCCCGAGGTCTTCGCTGCTTAATAATTTGCACATCTTGATAACATAGTTAGTGTTCACATCAGCTGGACCTGGCGGCCATCGTCCATGCGGTGTATCAACGTTCTCCCTTGGTTTTAACCGCAACGGACCGAGTATGATCTGGGTGGATATCTCCGCCTTTGAAATCACTCAACGGACTCTGTGATCAGCAAGGGAGCATCTGGCTGCACCTTCCGCACTATGGTGCTGATTTATGTGACCTCCAGGATGCCCTCCATTGGACACCTCCCGAAGGGTGATAGTTTTTTCCTCCTAAATATCACCGGAATTTTTTTTTCACTGTCTGCTCTTTTTCAACTATGTTTCACCCAGAGGGCTCATATCAATTGGCCTCGCCAACATATCGGGATACTTTTTGATACCACAACTCACATGTTCAAAAAGGGAATTCAAAGGTGACTCACCTACATCTCCCTCAAATAAACTGATACTGATACTCTCTGCCCCTCTTCGTCCTTTGCTGAACCTCTAACAATCACCATATAAGACCATGGGCAGTGCCCTGGAGTCTGTTGTGTTAATAGTTCATTGTGATCTCCGAGACATATATAAAGGTTCTCCACGGATTCATGTGCATCAGTTACTTGCAATTCTGATCAACAAATTGTTTTGCTCAATTTTCCTGTTTAAACGAATTATTTTATTCTTTTCTTAGCCAATAGAATTGCTTCTCTTCATCCTTCATAAATGCTACTCGGAGTTCATTCCCTTGATTGAATTGTCCTTTGGTTCACAAATAAGCTCTCTCACTTAAATCAAATTTTGCCTAATCTACTTCCTTTACAAAAATTTGAAATATTTCAGTAGTGCGTACCGATGCTCACCTCTTAAAGTCAGATATATGAACTAAGCTCGATCAAGGACAGCATATGCGTTTCGTATGCTAGTAACATCATTACCAACTTAGTATCGTGGTGCGAATAAATACAAATTGGATAGTTACTGCTCTGACTGAACAGTCATATGAACAGCAAAAATGAGTAGTATGGTAAGAACATCCGATTACGTTCTTTGTACTTGATGGAAATAGGCTAACGCCTTTGAACTCCCTAATGTTTGAAGCAATAGTCAACAATCTTTGCAATGTACAGTGAACTAGGAAAGAAGCAGTGAAAAACTCCTACAGTTAAATCGGGGGCGGAGTTCGGAGAGCCGTAAATTTAAAAAGAAAAACTAGGAGAAAAAACTGTTTCTCTAAAGCATTGATAGTTAGAATTGATGGGTTTGGTACGATGCATTGGGATAGTACTATGATGTTGGTGGAAACGTATGAGGGTAACGAACGCTCCTTGTCGTGGAAGAGATCATAAAACTGAGAGAGCTATTGTTTAGAACCATCAGAGAGGAGAGAAAAAAGGAACGCATCGTAGACAGCAGGGTCAAAATGAACAGGGGAACGAAGGGTTCACGAGATAATCACTAAGATGCGACCTTGCTGACTGCATAGTCCACCGAAAAGGTGGCGAAAAGATCAGAACCCGCCATGATCATCAATAGATCCCGGAGACCATCGTTAGTGCTGCAAAATTGGAGGAAAGTATCAATGTTGTCAAGAGTTGGCGATAATATTTGACAAAGGAGGGAACGAAAAAGGGACTGCGAAGAGTAATTCTGCAGAAGATAATGAAAACATATTAAGAAACCAATGTAACATCAAGGGAACTGCCTCAAATATCAGGGGGACCCTTTTCAAAATCCAAAATTTGCGAGTTTGGGAAGGAAACAGACAATAAAGACTTTATATCTTCCGAAGTTAAATGCTTGCGTAAATTGGTTTTGCAAACCGCTCATGTAGACGATAACCTAATGTAGAGTGGAAGATTTTTCTACATGAAAGCATATTCTGAGGCAAGAAACTGAGAACGGTTAGTTGTGGAGATAAGGTGCTGTGAAATGATCACGGAGGAATTATGAGTAGCACAGAGTTGAGCTACCAGAGTGAGAGGGTTAATTCGTGGCAGATTAGGATAATAATTAACGGGAAACAGGAAGCAGAGACCAACTTCGAGTCATCTGACCCACAGAAATGTAATGTTCGCTAACATACGTATAAGATGTACTGGATTCACGAAGAGAAAATAGACTTCGAGTAAAAACTCTGAAATTTTTCAATCTGACTACGGTCAGAGGCGTTCATCAGCCCAAAAAGAGGACAGCAGAACAAACATGCGGTACATTCTTAACTTTATTTCAGGAAGGAAGAAATTATGTGATATAAAACCACATATCTGTGCAACCTTTGCAGAAAACTGATTTGCATAAGGCGATAATGCCAGCTTATTCGTGCAAATTAGACCTAAGTCTCTTATGGTTGATCGTTCTTAATGTGTACTATTTTGAAATACTAGGGATTTATTCAGTTTGGCGGTACTTAAAAACATGAAACTACTCTTGGATGGAAAAATTCCATCTGCCAACTAGAGCTCCAACCTGAGAGCATAAGTAGATCAGTGTTGATTTTATCAACGCAACTATTGGCAGTGTCTTTAGAAAATGAGTAAATGCACTTGAGGTCATCAGCGTAAACGAAATTTTTGGAATTTTTCCGCACAGTTTAAATTTCATTAATAAACAAAATGAGGAGGAGGGGACCTAGCACCATGCCTTGAAAAACGTCACTCTTGATCGACTAAGGCATTGAGTAGCTTTTACCTACTAAGACATTCTGGCTGCAGTTAGACAAGTAGGTAGCAATGAAGTTTAGGAGAGAAGGTCGCATGTCGAGGGCTTCCAGTTTCACCAGAAGGTGTCTGTGCAGTACCTTGTCAAAGTAATTGCTCAGTTCAAAGTAGATCACAACCACTGACTGCTGCTCATTTAGAAGGGAAGTGTCTAGGTTAAGTAAAGCTAAGTGACACGCGTTGCATGATCTTTCGGGTAGAAAACCATATTGCTATTCGCTTAGAATCTTATTTTCTAGGTAAAAGTCGGGAATTCGATCAAAAATAATTTGTTCAAGAAGATTTGCTAGAGCTGGGGTTTTGTGAACGCCTCGATAATGATTAACGTCCGAATAATATCCCGACTTGAAGACAGGAAGAACAATAGATGTCTTCCATGAGTCAGGAAAGAATCCGTTTAAAAGATAAACGAGTAATAGATGGCTTGACAATCGGGGGAAGCTTGGCACTTTCTTGATAACTAAGTTTGGAATACCGTCAGTCCCAGAAGAGTGTGAGCATTTTAGATGAATTATTTGAGAGCGATTCAACTTTATCATTGTAACGTGTATGGTCCTAAGGACCAAGGAGGAAAATGTCTCTTTCAGATAACTTTCTGATGGGCATCTCCCTTAAAATTCAGATAAATAGAAGGACGTTGATGTTCGGTAAAAGCTAGGGGCCTTCATTCGGTTTCATATTGAGAATGCCGTGTGTGCCGTGCGTCCGTGACTAAAGAATGATTATCATCTACATGAATGAATTTCAGTTGAGGGCAACAAACATTTAAGTGTTACGAAGGTGCTCGCACGTAAGTCAAAAAACTCGAAGAGGACCCAAACGTTTAGAAGTTGTGTTCGAGGTGGAAATAACAACTGGCAAAATCAAAAGGCATTTGAACCATCTCAGGCACTGTTTTACCACAGACGACCAAGAAGCATTCGATTTGCTATATGATACATTCGAGGTCTCAACTCCTTAATTCGATAGTGGGTCAACACAACCTGTCATCCATAAGAGTAATATAAAAACCAGCCGCCAAACAAAATGATCTTTGACCCGAGGATAAAAAAAATTTCAGAAGCGGCAGGTGCTACGGAGAAACGGAAACTGTGTGTAGAGGCAGTCTAACGTAAAACGAAGAGGTACCCACGTGCGGTACGGCAGGCGAAGCCGGCTGTGGAATGCATATGGTAAACCAGGTTGCCAAATAAGCGTATGCTGCAGCATTAAACACCCGTTATGCCTCTGTTCACGGGTCAAACATTTCAAATGTTCCCGCGAAAGGCTTCACGCGAGAAACGGCCAATAAGCGCTCATCACCCCACTTTCCAGAAGGTTCTGTAACGTCCTTCACGAATGGCACACGAAAGGCCAGAATGCTCCAGAACACTCAGGTTTCTAAATAAATATGCCCATTTTTAGTAAAAAAAAGAATCTCGTGTGTTGACATGCTGAGAATAATGGGCTTGTTTCCCGAATCCACTTTTCTTCTCCTCCATCTATGGGTTTGGCTTAAACAGTGAAGTATCCTCTCCATCGGCCTTACTGGGATGGTTTGGCTGAACTTAAGTTGCTTCATCTAAATTACAGCCACCTGCCTCTCAGACATAGCGGATTGATAGAAACCGTGGCTATGCTCTTGTGTGTCAACGTAAAAAAATACCGTTTTCACTAATCAACAACCGATATGGTACGAAACCCACGTAAGAAGCGCAGATATATAAACAAGTTGATTTTGTACGTCAACGACTGCGTCAATGAACTGGCTTATGAGGTCACCATTTTTGCAGGTGATATTAAGCTATGGAGGGTCATCTGAACTGCAGCTGACGTAAAGCATTTGCAGAAAAACCCTAAACACTCTTCAAAATGTCGAAGGACTGGCTTTTGCCGTTCAATGAGAACAAGTGCACTATTCTACGAGTCGGAACAACTAGCACTCCGCACCTCTTGGATAACTGCCTGAATTGTATAGCACTGCCTGAAGTTGACGCGCAGAAGGACTTGGGAGTGTGGATCTCAACCTCGCTTGAACCCTCGCTGCATTGTTCAATGGTAGCCAATTCTGCAATGTCAGCTCTGTACCTTGTCAATTGGGCTTTCTCTGCCTTTGATGAAGAATATTTTGCCAAAGTCTTTCGAACTTATGTGCGGCCGCAATTGGAGTTCGCTATCAAAGCTTGGAGACCCTGGACCGCTAAGGACCTCAATATCCTCGAGAAGGTTCAAAGGCGTGCAACCAAACTTGTGACTGGCCAGGACTCATTAACCCTTTGAACCGCGATTAGCTAACCTTGATCTCTTTCTCTTGAGTTAAAGGCAGCTACGAGGTGACCTGATACAAATATTCCGTATCATGTGCAGTCAAGACTGCTGTGTCTTACCTGGAGACTTGTTCCAGTTAGCAACAACCACGAATTTTAAAGAACATCCATTCAAACTACGTGTGACTGGGGTCAGACTGCACATACGAAATTTCTTCTTTTCTCAAGAGGACGGTCGACGCTTGGAATGTTCTGCCACTGGAGGTTGTTATGGCTACTTTCACTGGGCTTTTAAGAAAAACCTAGACCAGTATTGCAGTGCCCACTATAATACCACCAGATCATAGTCACGTTCCAGTTGAATCACATTCTTATTATTACAATACTACTTCCAATATTTTTATAGCATTACGTATTATGTCCAAACTCATCGCATATGCCTCACTCACGGGATTCTTGTTAACAACAATAACATGTTTTATACTATTTATCATATGTGAGTACACGTTTATGTTTAATCTACTTGATAAGCCAACGTCTGCTAATTTTCCGCACACTATTAAGCAAACCACCTTTTTGAATTTTCCTGATGCATCAGTGCCTTTTAAGCCTTACTGCAACCAAGACGGAGTTCAAAGGCGTTTGTATATCTTTCGCTTAATAAACTGAGCTGAACAGTATATGGATAAATTTTATATTCAAAATGACCAACGACCAGACTGTGTGGCTCACAAGCTACGCGGGGGTTGACATGCAGAGTTGTTCGGTCGTCACGGTAAAAAACAAGCAGTACAGTAAAGGAAACGTGACGAGATTTTTATAGGTGAATTAAGCTGGTACCTGGGAACAGTTCCATTACTTCTTCAAATTGGCTGGAACAGGCCGCCGGCCTGATCATCCATTTAAATTGCAGAGGAAGTGGGCCCATTAGGATTCCGGGGAAAACCTTCCCGCGAGGGTCGTTGAACCTGGAGCGGACTCCCTACTTAGGTGCTGCATTCCGACACTTGAGATATTTAAAAGTATACTAGGTGCTACTTTGATTCGGAACTATCGTGCATCTAATCGAAATTGTGTCACTGGACGCGGTTTAAGCCTGGCTCACTAACAGATGACTACACCCTTTGCAGAAGTATTGTTGTAAAAAAATTACTTTTACCTCTTTATCGAATTGAAAAGAGAGCTCAAAAGCGAAAATGACTAAATACAATGGTAATGCGCGCGCACTTCGAATTTGGTTTGAGAATCTCGAGCTCATAGGAATTAACTCTCGTTGACATTTCGGTCTACTGGACACTCTGGCAGACTTTCATCATTAAGCATTGGCTCAGAATAGGCCCTTTCTTCATTATCTTAAGCTAAGAGCAGGATGCTAGTCGAAACGACCGATACCTTACTTAACACTACTTTTCAGCAATTCTACGAGATCTTTCAATCAACGAAATGCTGAGTCACTCCGTTACTTTATTCATCCAGTTGATCGGCCTAAAATCTTCATCGCATAATTTTAAGAACGCTCCTCATTTGTGATTTGTCATGCACGACAAAAGTATACCCTTAGGGCAAAGTGCAAAATATATGCCAGGAGTGCGAATCGAACTAGAGCACCAGTGTGCGGAAAGCCTCATTGTTACCATTACGCAACCGTCGCACGAGGATTTCGCTAATTTGAAGTTATATGATGCAAGAAGCATGAGTCGTAATATGAACGATCACAACTCTGCACGCTCTTTTTTAAACTCGTCTCCCGGCCCACGGGCCAAGCGTTTATTAAGTTTTCTGGATGCCAACTAGGAGGACGAAATGTGTACGACATGACACTAAGGGCAGTCAGATCACAATAAAATACCGATAAGTGCAACAAATTTCAGTAAGCACATTGACCGCCAGTTCGATCAAAAAGCAGTAGCCTCCTACTCAGACAGTGAACGGCATAAAACATACGACCATTCGAACAATCCTGATTCAAATATTGTCTGAAATTCTGTTCAGACGAAGCTCCACTTTCTTTATACATACGCACAGATTTTGTTCCAGAAACTAGATGAACTGAAGGAAGGAATAGCCGATATGCATCCGGATGTCATTTCCATTACAGAAACTTGGTTGCATGCGGAATTATTTGGATTTCGAAATTTCCATCGATGGATATCAACTGTTCCATCGAGACAGACTGCATAAAAAGGTGTGAAAATAGCAATCATATCATCTGAACGCAAAAATTGCTTGCCCTTGTGACTGCAACGCAGTTTGGTTAAAACAAAAGAGGCATGGAGAACAAAATCATAGTTTATGTCACTCGCAAGCTGACCGCAATGGCTGACATACATATTCCATTACGCGATGTGGAATTCTTAAGCATTACTATATCTGCTAAGTATTCCAGACCACTGACGATAGCGGTTGTATACCGTTCGCCTTATCAGACTTCCGATCAGGATCTCATTCTCATAACGGAACTCTACAAAGCCAGCGAGAAGAAAGATGTCCTCATTGTTGGGGATTTTAACGTTCCTGATATTGACTGGAAAACATGGACTGCGCAGGGAATGCCAGATAACTTCAACCACAAACTACTACAATGGGCAACAGACAAACTTCTCTCTCAGTACGTCACCTTTGGAACACGGACGAGAAAAGGACAACAGTCAAACTGTCGTGACCTGATTTTTACCCTGAGATGAGGAAAATGTGCTAGACCTACAGGATCAACCGCCATTAGGGTCAAGTGATCACATTACGCTGTGCTTCGAGTACTCACTGTTTTCCAAACCAAATATACCCCATACTTGAGTAAGAAACATTTGGAAGGGGACTAATCACTTATGAGAAGACAACTGTCAGAGATATCCTGGGAAACAGAACTACATGGTGAAACCGATAAAGATTGGACAACATTGAGTTCGTTATTGAAAAAGGATTGTTTACCGCAACTGTCCTCTCAGGAGAAAGACAACCACAAACCGCCCAAAGTGGATAAACTCAAACTTGCAGGCCTCTTTCAAAAAAAGAAATCGCTTCTGGAGACGGTACAGACAAACCGGCTCAATGCTCACTTACGGGAATAAAAGCAGCAACGCAACGTTTGTAAATGTGAGGCTGCTAAGCTGCGGAGGAAGTTTGAACTAAACATACTGCAAAAATCGTTGGAACACCCCAAAATGCTATATGGCTTCATACGGAGTACAAAGAGAATTCAGGAAATGATTCCTGCCCTTAGGTCTGCAGACGGAAAACTGGAGACCGACGACCAGGTTAAAGCATCCCTTCTTTCCAAATTCTTCCAGACCATTTTCACTAGAGAGCCTAATAATTTTTCTGCTATTCAACCAGTTTGTCAAACAATGTGTACCCCCTTTCCCTTACTCCTCCACCTCCTCCTCATCCACAACAGGGGACCTAGACCTAGATTTTTTTCCGACCGTAGTTAAAACCGAATTACTCCGTATAAAGCCTGCCAAGTCGCCTGGGCCGGATAGAATTCCTACATTAGCACTTAGAGAACTTGCTAACGAACTGTGTGTACCACTGTCCATCATATTCCAAAGTCCTTTGAAGAAAGCAAACTCCTGGAAGAATGGAAGCGCGCATTCATCGCCCCGATCTATAAAGGAGGTTCACGACTCGACTGTGAAAATTACCGCCCTGTCAGTTAAACATGCATAGCATGTAAAATAATGGAGCGTATTACAAAGAGGCATTTAATGCACTATCTGGAAAAACAACCAAAATCCTATGCGATGCCCAACACGGCTTCCGTCCAGGACGTTCCTGTCTCACGAGTGCCCTTTTGTCGCACGAGAAATGGACAAAGGCCACATATAAGGGTCATGCAGTAGATGTTGTATTTTTTGACTTCAAAAAGGCCTTTGATAGTGTACCACACGGGCTTCTTTTACAGAAGATTTGGAAGTTAGGAATTCAAGGAAAACCTTTCAGTTGGATCAAGAGTTTCTTGTCTTTCAGAGTAAAGAGAGTTGTTGTTGGAAACTCTAGCTCAGAATGGGCAAAAGTAGAAAGTGGTGTTCCACAGGGTTCTGCTTTGGGTCCCCTTATCTTCCTAATCTACGTGAACAACTGTCTCAATGACCTAGATTGTGAAGCTGTCATGTTTGCAGATGACATTAAAATATGGACTGAAGTCAGCTGCGCTGATGACGCAAAAGGGTTACAATCGAATATCGACAAACTAAGTGCCTGGTCGGGCTAGGTGGCTTCTTAAGTTTAATGTATCCAAGTGCGTGATCCTACACATAAGCGCCGGTCGAAAAGTATATCTGAGACACCAGTACTTTATTAATGGCACTGCATTAAAAGAGGTAGAAACATACAAAGATCTGGGCATGTGGACAACTGCGAATTTGATGCCCTTCAGAACACTGTAAGAAAGCAGTCCAGAAGGCAACATGTACACTACATTGAATCAGACGTGCGTTTAAAATATTCCCCCTGATCTCTTCGGAAAAGTCTATGGCATCTTTGTGAGACCGCATTTAGATTACGGAATACCAGCCTGGATACCCTGGACGAATAAAGATGTTGACCTCCTCGAACAGGTGCAACGGAGAGCAACGAAGATGGTTGACGGTCTTAAGACTTTACCGTACCAAGACAGATTGAAATAGCTTGACTTATTTCCTCTTTCCTACAGGCACTTACGGTGTAGCCTGCTCTGGAAATTCTGGATTATCCGGGGCCATGATTCTTCCCTGAGATCGGAGGATTTCTTCGACTTTGCCTGCACAACTCATCTGCGTGGTCATCCTTACAAGGTTAATAGCGAACGCACGGGATTGAACCTCAGAAAGTTTTGTTTCAGCCAACAAGTGGTACGACCTTGGAACTCGTTAGCAAGCGAGACGGTTACCTCTGACAGCATAACTGATTTTAAAAGAAGGCTTGATGGCATTATATTTGACAAAAAGACGACTTTCACAACATGATTACTTAAAACCAGCCTTTTAAAATTTTTCGGGCTCTAATTTTGTTCCACAATGTTTCGCCTTTGGCTGTGAAAACGCAATTGATGTTATGTTATGCTTTGACTCAAACATTTTTAAATGTACACCATTTTATATTGACTGTACACATGAAATGATAACTTGACATGAATAGAGTCACCAAAGGCAATGTCTGTAACCCTTCAAAGTATACAAATATAAAAATATCAAAAATAAAAATATCTGAATTTTCTGACTATATACAGACACCAAATCAAGCTCCAGAAATTGCTGCGATGACGTTCGAAATAATTTAAAGATGCAGCTCAGACTCAAGACACAGTTATGGCCGGAGATTGTATTGCACCATTGATTGACTAGAACACATTATCCGTAAAAGGTTGGCAGTATTCCTTTAGCTCCAGACTATTAAAAGCTCACAATGAATATCTTTCTCTTACAGTTTTAGATTTCCAACGAGAGTTGAAAAAGGCTCAAATGAAGAATTGCCTAGATCTCTTTCTTCCTAAGGACAAAATTGGTGTGGATGAATTTAGGTCACTCCCTTTGCTTGGTAAAAGGGACCATGTTATGCTGTTGTGTGAAAACCGTTTGCACACCAAGCAAACGGATACTCCTGGTGTTCAGTTAAATTACCGGTGCGCGAAAATCTCTGCGATGAGCAATGACTTATTGCCACTTAATCGGCAAAACATTCTTACCGGAAATTAGTATATCAATTGAACCACTCTCAAGAGGTTTATAAACGACGCTATGCACCGCAATTGTCCTATTAAAAAGTCCAAAAGGCAAAACGCCCTGTTTGGTTAACCGGAGATTTGAAAAGACAACTAAGATGAAAGAATAAACACTAGTGAAGGTCTGTATCAACAACTCAACCCATGTACTACGAAGAATTTCACCGCAAAGGGATGGAAAGGATCATAAAAAGGCCAGCATAAATTTTCTCGAAGAAGAAACTTCCTTGACAGTGTCCAACATGGATTTTGACGAAATCACTTTTGTTTGACTAATATGCTCTATACAATGGAATAGTGGTCCAGGTAATTAGATGAGGACACCAGCGTTGATGTTGTCTAAATCGACTTCAAAAAATCCTTTTATAGTGTCCCTCACCGCAGGTTTCTCTACATAGTCCGAGATTCCAGAATAAGGGAGTATTTACTCGATTGGATAGGAAACTTCTTGATAAGCTGCTCACAGTTCGTATGTTTTGGCAATATGAAATTGATTGCCGTGCTAGTTGTGAGTTGTGTACCTCAGGGCTCCGTTCTTGGGCCATTAATTTTCTGAATCTTTGTTAATGACCATATGAATAGATTGGACAGCACGGGAGTCATGTTTGCAGACGAAATCATGATATGGCAACCAATCTGATGCACTGCTGATGAACAGACTTTAAAAGAAGGACTCAACCGTCTATGTAAATGGTCCGATAAATGCCAGATGAAGTTCAACTTTGAGAAATGTGTCGCACTGTGGCTCAAAACGAAGCAGGCAAGCGCGATAGGCGTCTCCCTTTTATAATTTCTTGACGGAAGTTGTCTCTCAAATTTATCCGAACAAAAGGACATAGGAATCACCATTTTGTGTTCCCGAAAGCCCTCCACTTAATGTGTCAGGGCTGCCAAAAAGGCTTTCAATCTCCTGTTGGCCATTGAAAAAAATTTCGTAGATATCGAAAAGGAAATATATGAAAAAATATACTGGACGTTTATTCGTGTACACCTGGAATATAGAGTTCAGGCGGGGCGACCGTGGCTTAAAAAAGATTAAAAACTGCTGGAAAAGGTCAAAGGAGTGCAAGAGTCTAAAGTCTGTATCATATAAACGCAGAATTGACGCTCCTAACCATTTCCCTCTTGAGTACAAATTCGAGGCGATCTCATACAGGCATACCGGCTCGTAAGGAAACAGGACTGTGCTCTTCACTTCGAAGACTTTTCATCAACCACATCAATTAACCTGCGGGGGAATTCGCTCAAACTTTAAGGAACCTTATCCTATTTAGTAGTTCGTTGCCATTCGTTTTCGCAGCGAGTTTTCCGTGCCTGGAACGAACTCACAGGGGACGTCATACGGCCGGACACGACAGAAACATTCAAACATAAACGGAATTTATATTTTCTTGAAAAATATCGTTCATTCTTACATGAAGGCACTGCTATATCTCACGAAAGCTTTGCGCATACAGACAGATTTCGGTGATATCTATTATTTGACATAGGTAATAATCGGTCCTTCAGGATGACTGTGCACTGATTCCACTGTTACAAAACAATTTTCTTTCTAGGTTAATATGTTATGCACTTCTTTGTATTAACGTTTACTTCAACTGTAGTATTGTAGGTAACGTTTTTTTAATAGGGTCTTCATATATACTGCCTATTACCCATAAATATACTGAAATAATACTGAACTATTATTGCTACTAAGATATTCGTTTTTAAAGTATATTTGTCCTCATCATGATACCGTGATGAAAGATGCTTTGAAAGCATGAGGAAAGAAGAAAGTTAACTAAAACACTGTTTAGGTGAAATTGCAAACGTCCTTTGAAAATAGACGCCTTAGGGACAAAACTATCCATTTACAAGTTATTCCAGATAATGGTAAACTTGGATGCAAGGAAGAAGAAACGGTTAGAGGTAAAGAAGATGGAAGAAGAAATAATTCCCGAAATCACGTACGTTGTACGATCTTCTTAAAGTTAATAATAAATAACGTTTAATAATTTGTGGAAAATCTGAGGAATCCTTCCTTCTCACAAGGAGACAGACGCTACCTTTCAATTTATGAACCCCCTATTCCATGAAATAATATGCGCCGACTGTAGACCTAGCCCAAGCAATGACTGCTCGGTTTAAATAAGCAAATATCGGTCACCCTCAACATGCGTCAAAACCGCTATTACCTGGTCGACAGCATGGAAAGCATAGTAGCTGAATTTCATCCAACTTCCTATAACATCTCTGCAGGGTCTTGAGAATCGGACACAGAGCTATATGAGACCATGATTGGTATGAATCCTTGTTACAAAAAAGCCAATTATGGACTGCCCATTGCCAAAAGAAATTTCTAAAATATCATCAAGAACCGTTTTGGACACATTTAAGGAAAAATCATTCTTCTCCTCCATTGGTTTGGGAACAGGCGTGGCAGTCATGGTTGGTGAAGAAACAAATTACTTTAGGGCCTATTTTCTGGATTCGGGCTTCATGGTAGATAAATTTACGGTTCTTTACAAAGGCATTTGCCAAAGGATTGGCATAAACTCTGTTGTGGAAGGAACATGCACATGCTTTAAGGTCGTGGAAGACGCTGCCTCGCCATCGTACACATAGATACATCAGAAAAAGTATAAAATACAGAGCGTCCAGTTTCTGCCTTTCTAAATATCTCATGCACCTGTTTAAAAAAATTAGACCTAATGGCGAAAGCTTTTAACCGAAATATAGTGAACTTATCAGACCAGCCACCTATTGAACTGCTTGAAAGTGCTCTGGTCATTAAGGAAGTCCCCGGGGTGAAGTAAAGGGCACAGTTTTCTAAGATGGCAAAAACCATAATTCTAGATCTGCGTTCGAGTAGATATTTTGGACAATCGGAGAACATATTACACACAGGCATTTTGTTAATACTTTAGACTTTTTGTTTACTAGTGTAGTGACTAAGCCTTTTAAAGTTTAAAATGTTTGAATTTAGGAAACACATCTGACCGCCACGTCACTTTTTCTGATGATATTCAATTGTTGAGAGCGCTCAAGTCTGAGGCGGCTTGATGTTCATCTCCAGGTATACATCTAAATCTATTTGGCATTAAGTCTGTTAGTCTGCTCAAAAACTTTAACTTTGGAAAATGGTTAAAGACAAGACTCCTTGCCAAACGGTCAAATGAGAAAGATGATCCAGTTTGTAAGTTTTTGATGAACGGCTGCTTTGGCATATTGATTGTAACGATAACCTCAGTGTCTGGATGAACTTCTGTGCTTTCTCCGTCGTAGCCCTGCCTGAGCAAACTAAACAAAGAAAAATAAGTATGTTTTAGCACTGAAGAGATCGTTTACACGGATTAATCAGGTGCTGTCCGAAACGATTTTCAACGTTTTCATTCGGTCCCATTTCGGACTGGGCCCGTTAGACAGTTATTAGAACAGAGAAACCTCGTGAGGCGCTGTCGTACGGATGGTGACTTCATCAAGTAAATGTATTCACATTCGCGTACATGGAGTTGTAAGATGACTCTTTTAAGTTTGAATTAAATTTTAGAAACTAACACAGGGGAATAAGTTGGTACCGAAGACCCTCTACAAACTGCTGGCCCGGTTCCGTAGAATGAGGCAGAATTGGGACACCAGTTGAGACGATAGTGTATTCTGTGAAGGACTATTTGAAGAGGGGTTGGAAAAATTTGGCAACCGGACAAGGTCACTTCTGGCCACGAGGGTGGCGTCCGAAGTGTAAGACCGGGCAGAGTCGTCACAGTGCAGCCAGTCAGGTCATATGCGAGTTAGGCTTTCTTGTTAAAACAATAACTGGTAATAGCCTGTTGCAAGCCAACATGAGTTAATGTAATGTGTTGTGAGTTTAAACAGATATGCTTGAAATCGAATGCACTAAAATGTTATAAAATTCAAAAACGTGCTAAAAATATATCCTAATGTTGTTTATTCCGCGTTTATTTTTTACTGTCCTAGTTATCGGCCAATTTCGCTCATGCACCTCAGTTGCTGCCCTAAATTATTACTTATTCTGCGTTACCAGTCAACTAAGTACGAATTTATTCATATCTATTTATGCAAATAAGCTATTTGAGTAGTCAAGTTACCGACCAGATGCATTCTTCTAAAAATGTAGCAGTACAGCCTGATTGATTGACTTCGAAAGGCGGGTTTCTTGGTTTCCTTATTTTAATAGGGCGTTTGATTCCACATGGTATGAGTCTCCTTTATTTTACCTCTCCTTTCTCTCCAAAAATGACGCTGTGCTTGCGATTACGCCTTATACTGTGAGGAATACAGTTCTTGTACTTCGTCTGTAGACTGTGCTAAATCTCGCTGTGCATCTATATGCACTTTTAAACAAAATATACCCTAGATATCTAGAGTATATTTTGTTTTAAAAAGCTTTTCAAAGTACAATATAAAAGGATAAAAAATAGTCAACATATGTATGTGTAGGCTAAGTCAACAGCCATTTTACATATGCTTTGAAGATCTAGTCATAATAGCAATTAGAGCGCGAATCGCGGCCCATTTCTACATGTTCTCGCAAGGGGACCTGTCTGTCTTTTTCGTCTAATTGCTCAATACATGCTCATCCAGGTTTGCGGATACTTAAACGGGCTTTACCGAAGGCTTGCCTGAACTAAGCATACTTTTGCTTCTTGTGAATAGCTGTTTACAACGGCAGTTCGACTTTGTTCTCCGATGATCTCCACCGCATGTCCCATAGCAAGATGGGCGCAGAGGCGGTGAATTGTGCGTAAAGTAGCTAATAAGGATATTGGAATTGCGCGTCATCTACCGCACTTTCCTTTTTTCTCACCCAGCTGGTCACGGTGTCCAGTCAGAGTCAAGAAGACCGGAGGCAGAATCGGGTGCAGATGGTTGGCGCGGCGTGGGCCTGTCCCTAAGCGTGCCACTAGGCTCTCTTATAGACACGGAGGGCGTTCACTTCTTTTATCACCCAATTTTAAGGTTCAATTTAAGCTTAAGTCGCCCAGTTCGCATGTTATTCATTCGGACTAAACTAAGGTTGCGGAGCCCGTCGGTTTTTGATTAGGTTTTCTAAAGTAAGCTAGCCCCAAAAGTCCGCTCGGATTGTTTGTTTGGAGTTGTGGCCTCGGATACTTTGCCTAGGAAAGCTCAGTTTCCAGGCAACAGTGAAAACTGCTGTTATCTTCTCTTGCGGCATTTTCCAAAGTATTCGGCGTTTCACGTCTTAGCCCTACGTGCCTTGCTAGCTTGCGCTATGGATCTGAAACTCCATATTCTTAAGACCGGAAAGCTTGCTTATTTTGCAGGTTAGGTTCTCCGAATGCTATTTAACCATTTGCCACCCCTGAACGCGTTGGGTAGCCAGCGGCTAAGCCAACTGGTGAACCTGTCTTCCCTACGTTCGTGGATTTTCATTTATTAATTGGGCCCAAGTCCCATCATCTGTGTGTTTTCCAACAGCAGAATATCTCTATCCAGTGGGTTGGGGTCGTAGATTGCTTTGGCGCCTACTGCTTTGCATCTACTGAAACCGGACAGCATTTCTAAAGTGGAATCTCTTGTCATAGTAATATGGGCTCACGCCAACATCCGCACCTTCTCCCATTTGCACTTAACCTTGTGAGAAATACGGTATGTATCTTACTTTGGTTATTCTAGTTGATAAAAAACCGTCCTCCTCTTTATTACATTTTCTTGTGTCCTCATGTGCAATTACTTGGTTCTACTTTCAAGGTCTGACTTGAAAAGGTGTTTTTGTACTGTGCCTTCCCGCCCAGTGTATTAGTTTATATCTGTCTTTTTTTAGGTTTTCTAGGCTCCTTGTATCCCAATGCTACTTCTTAAACTACCGAATTTTCTTCAGATTTGATGCTTTTAGGATGATTTAATTAATACTGGTGCTACTTCCGTTTAAGGTTCTTCGATTCGGTATTCGACCAATAACCGAAGAGTACCAAAGCGAGGCCTCTTGTCACTCCCGAATTTCTCTTCTGGCCTATGTCCTTGGTGTCATTGCCACTTTTTTATGTTATTTGCTTCCATTTTCGTTCTTCTCTCTACCGACTCTCCTGGTCGTTTGTGCAACCACATCATGCTTGTATGCGCTTCTAATCCGCGTATTTTGCCCCTTACTTATTAACTACACCCACTCTTCGCCTAGCAATGATGAACCCCAACGTACCCATATTCCACCCCTTTATCTAGAAAACCTGAATTGTGCATATGGCTTGGGAGTTGTATTTGGCCTAGGCGTTGCCATTTTTCTCCAATCTTCAAATCAACCCGTTCCCAAGGCCACTTGGCCATTTGGTTTATACTTGTGTTTCCTCACTTTCTTTCACTGGTCAGAGTTTTTCGTTGTTTCCTTAACGAAACCCGAAGCTATCTCAGTTGATCTGTATATGTTGAACCATAGTCCAGAGTATCTGCTTGCCGCCGCTGCAAGTTTTATCGAGTATGCTCTGGAGGTCTGGTTGTGGCCAGCGAAGAGTACCTCGTTTGCATTTATTAATCTGATTGGTCTATTCCTCTGCCTTTCCGGAGAAGTCTTGCGAAAGGTTGCCATGTTTACTGCGGCACGCAACTTTTCGCACGTAGTTCAGCATGTAAGAACTACTGAGCACCAGCTCGTACGTCATGGTGTCTATGGCTGGTTTCGACATCCAGCCTATGTTGGCTGGTTCTACTGGAGCATTGGAACTCAATTACTACTCTTGAACCCCATCTGCTCAATTGTCTATCCATTAGCGGCCTACGCATTTTTTCGAGACAGGATCGATGGTGAAGAAGCCAGTCTTATTAGATTTTTTGGTGATGCATATCGCCGTTATCAACGCGAGGTTGGTACCGGCTTGCCCTTTATTCGGGGTCACTTGTCCAATGGCATGTAAGCCTTTAAAATTTGCCCCCTCTCTTCATCTAAGATCCCATGACCAATGTACTTTCCAGTGACGAAAATATTTTCTAAATAGAACTTTTTAGTTTGCACATTTTTACTCTTTCTGCTTGCCGTTGTCTTCTTGGCCCTTCACCACAGTTGGGCATGCGTTTTGTCTGGCTGGCTTGCGTTTAACCTGCAAGTGTTTTTATGTTTACCTTATGTGCCTCTTCCGGCGTTTTAATTTTTCTTCTGAAGAATCATCGTTATATGATGATGTAAAAGACGGTTTGTTGCGCCTTATCATATATATATATATATATATATATATATATATATATATATATATATATATATATATATATATATATATATATATATTGATAATGTGGAACCGACAAAGACAAGGGAGACCGGAATGGCCATTTCTGGCTTATTAGCCGTCATCAGCCAGTCATACCCAATCCCAAGTGTGGAACACCTGGCACATATATGTTCCTTAAGCAGATCGGTGAGCCCCACACTATCATATATATATATATATATATATATATATGGTCGTTAGGCGCTCACCAATCGGTTACAGGACTCACTCCTCCCGTTGTGCCTTGGGGTTAATTATTGAGCTTCACCAGCAGCCACAGAGCAGCTTGTGAAATAGGCAAAATAATATTACCGACAAAGACAAGGGAAACTGGAATGGTCATTTCTGGCTTATTAGCCGTCACCAGGCAGCCATAACCAACCCCAGGCGCTGCGGTGCCCGAGGCTCGAACTCGCGACCTGTCGGGCAGAAGTCCAACGCTCTACCCACTGCGCCACGAGCTCGTTTTCTTGCCGCAGGACATGGAGTGAGGTGATCCGGACATGACTTTTTAGGGTCTGACCCGAAATTTCAATGAACATTTGGGTCGAAGACAATCAACCACTGTGGAATAACCACGTTATGCCCATTCTACAAACAATTAGTACTACAAGTAGTATGAATCCTATATCGCAAAGACGTTATACGGTACTTCTGGCTTAGGTTCTAGCTAAAAGCCCATGCAAGTGTTTTGCCCATGTTTTTGCTGATGCATAGAACATTTTCACTACGAACGTATAAAATTACCACATACGCCGAATGAACTACTATTATGAGGTGATGTGACTGCATAGTGCCTGCCATACGAATTAGTCTATAGACAGGCAGACGAGGTATCCACAGCCACACCTCTGAACCCGCGCTTTGCTAAAACTGGATGAGTTCCCAAATCAAAAAAATTCACTTTTGTGGTTTCACGTAGGTGATGTAGCTCATATCGCATGTGTTGATGCATTGGCCGTTGCTTCAGGCAAAGGCGCCAGTAAGTTACACGTTCAAGCTGTTGGACATTGTCTAGTAAGCTATCCGCTGGCACAATCCTGGGTATCATTTATAGGATTAATTTTGTACCATTCAGCCGGAAAAAAACCCGTGGCACTTGCGTGCCTAATAGCATGAAATTACAGGTAAACAGAATTCTGAATCTTCCGAAAGAAATTGGTTGCCTAGAAAAGTTACTCTCAGAAAATCCCGAAAGGAAAAAGGTCAGTGATTTGTACAGAAATCTTGTCATCGTGTCAAACTAACTTTGCATGCTTTTTCTGTTGCTGCACAAGTTTCCACATTTCCTCCATAATCCTAGTTTTGTGACTAAATGGCAAGATAAATTTTCAACATGCAAATATGACGGTGCTCACACCGGAGCAGTAGGTTTATTATCCTGGGCTGTCACTCTTCTGGGAGACCCTCATCAGCGACAATAGGAGTGCAACAAGTGAACAATTTTGAAGTCAGTGAGAGGAGAAGAGGTTTTAGTGTCCGCAATTGACCTCGGTCCACGCCGTCTAACTCACAGGGGTCACATGATGATCGCGTGAGTTCTTGGTTATGTACAGAGTCGCGCCACTTGGCCGAGTGAGTAGCACGCGATAGCAGTGGGTAAATCACTGGGTCTCTTTAAAAAGTTGAATTCATACACAGGCCTCCATAAGCCCCCTCCCCGTGTTATTGCTAACTCGCGCCACGATTAACCTGCTCACGAAGTTGAATTCAAGGCCTTCCTCTAAGGGTGTGAATATTGTGGGAGGCAGCGTGTCGCCCCTCGGAACTACCAGTTTGTGCTCTAGTATTAGCGAGCTGACTCGTCGTTTGGTTTGACCTGTATCATGGCGGGGATAGTCTAAGCATGGGATTTGAGAAACTACACATGAGGGATCACCTGCATCCATTTTTTCTTTCACCGGGGTGGCTCTGTTACGCATTGCGGATGCTGGACGGTGAGAGACATCCGCGTCAAACTCTGCGGCAATCCGTTCCATTGCTTCTGACGCGTTCTTCGTCTACGTCAGAGGGTGCCAGTGTTGATCTCTCTGCACGTTGTTCATTGTGGGTGCATCCGAAGGCAGCAATTTATAAAGTTCTTTGAGTAGCCATCCCTTACTAACAGGTATCGAAGATGCTGTTGTTATTTTAGTCGTCCTTCCGGTTCTGTGCAGTGTTTTAACTTTGGAACGGTGCCCTAATACAGCCGCGTTTGGGTGGGTGCTATGATAGCTGAAGAACTGGGTTGGGTTAGTCGCCTTTCCGTACACCGTGATGCTAAATTGACCATTGGATTTGCGCGTCGCGTCTGCCCTCCCCCCCCCCTCTCCCCTATATTATAACAAACGTTTCATCAGTTTATTGGCGCCAAAACGGTTTGTATAGATTAAAAACAATCTTTTCCAGCTCTTTTAGGACCAATGCTGTAGATAGGGTGCAAAAAGTTGCATTAGTTGCCCAATTTTCGGAGACCCCTCGTTTCGTCCTACCTATCATAGAGCCGACTGCGTTTATGATCGCGCGCTATTTTGATGGGCTGGACGTAGATAATAAAACGACGTCGAAGGATGCCATAATTTAGTCAGATCGGACAGTAAATAATCAAACGACGTCGAAGGATGCATAATTTTGTCAGGTTAAACAGTTTTTCCCCAAATGTTGCCTGGAACTTTGGAGGCCGAATTGATAGATATTCTTGAACCCTCTCGGAAAAAGCTTAGCTTTCGGATCATCTTCAATTCAGAAGAGAATGCCAAACACTGCTACTGGTGGTCAGTATTTTGTTGACTGACTGCTTTTACTCCTCATCCTCCTTTCCCCGACGCACTTTATATTTTGTGCCTTTTAGGCGGTTACTCTTCACACGGATCTCGGTGATATTAAAATCGAGTTATACTGCATGCAAACGCCTCTCGCCTGTGAGGTGAGCTGTCTGCCTTTTCTTCAAAAGCATGCCTATTTGCCACTCTGAACTCCATCTTTCCCCTGCTCAATTGTGTCTTCACCGCCACGTTTAATATGAATTTGGAGCAGTACCTGATATTAGCTCGTCGTTGTGCCTGCTTTTCCGTGGCACCAGCAAGTCTTGCGCAGGCGCTCACTCTTCTGTCTCAGGCCTCCGCAAACCTGGAGAGAGCCTTCTATTGGAATAAGGGCTGTGGCGGGGGTGGCATGCTGCTTGTCCAATCGGCCTCGCATGATTCTCTATCAAGGGCACTTCAGTCGCTGTATCTCTATCCGCGGCATTTCTTTTCCCTATCCCAATACCAGTCTAAAATGCCCCTAGACAACTCCAAGAGGTTCAGCCTTCCTCCTTACCGAGTCTGTTCAGACCCTTCCATTTGGCCGGCTTCTGCCTCTGTGGCCCTTCGTCCTCCAAGGGAGTTCGAGAAACTGCTTTGCTTTCAATCGGATCCCATATCTCCCTCTGCCCTTGAGAGGGCTCTGCTGCAGCAGCACTCGCTTGTGAAACAGATGCAGTTTCTGGTCAGCAGCACCTTGCTTCTTCCACCCGCGCGCCTAGCTCGTTTCGTTTTCGCTGACAGTCTGCAAGAAATGCTGGCTAAAATCCGTCCTGGCACCACAGTCTACCCGTTCGGCTCCGCTATCAATGGCTTGGGCTCGGTGACGAGCGACCTGGACCTTAGTATCGAAATGGGAATCGATGTAGTGCCGGAGTTGAAGTCCCTCGCCGAGTATCACCGTCTTCAGGTGACGGCGGACGTGAGTTGGAAGGGGAATGACATTCTAGGAGGTTTACTGCGCTTCTCTGGTCAAACCTCCTACAAGCTTCTTACCCCCATCCGGTTTCTACTCAACCGCCTTGACCCTCTGAGTGCGCCCAGTTCCCGTGTCCTTCCTGGTCATGTTCCGATCATCAATTACTCCCGG
The DNA here is from genome assembly GCA_017591395.1 of Schistocephalus solidus. Taxonomy (NCBI): domain Eukaryota; kingdom Metazoa; phylum Platyhelminthes; class Cestoda; order Diphyllobothriidea; family Diphyllobothriidae; genus Schistocephalus; species Schistocephalus solidus. Next base: position 18,250 of record WEDG01000850.1, on the reverse strand, counting down.
CATCGTGCACTCGGTCTGGGTGTGGATATTTCTCGTAGTGTTGAGGGCGAACGTAGCAGTCAGGTAGTCCTCAGGGCTGCTCATTGGATGCGCTCGCTTGTTCAACAGGTTCCGATCTTTATATTTCTGGCTTATGCCCTAAAGTATATCGCTAGGGCAGCGCACGTTACCCACCATGGCCCTGCATTTGGCATAACTAGCTACAAGCTGACTGTCATCTTGGTGCACTTTTTGCAAGCCATCGGGTATGCCCCGCCCCTCGAGTACCTACTGCTTCATGATATGCGCCCGGTGGATGTTGCGCAACGCATCTTCATTCCTCTCGAAGAGGACCCGACCTGTCCACCCGAGGCTGCAGATGTTTTTAACGAGTTCTTGACCTATCTTCTTGCCCTAAATCCGCCTGCTGTCACACTTTGCCTCCGATCAGGTCGCTTGATCCCCAGATTGGATTCTAACGCCCATTTCATACACTGTCCTAATCCTCTTTTTCCGGACAGAAATATAACTCGTGGCATTGATGCGGCTACGTGGTCCAACTTCCTTGACATTGTTACACATGCACAGACCATACTTTCTTCAGTCGCTACACCCAGTAGTAGTAAAACCTTACTGTGGGGACTTCCAGCTATAGCACAGCCGCCTTCTACTGCCGTCAGCTAAGCCATCACATGTACCTTTTCCTACACTTCAAATATATTTTGCTAATTTTGAAGACATTATCCTTAAAGTCTCATGAACCCTTGCTTTTTACAACAGAATTTTCTGGCGTTGTGTGCTTCTGACTACTACAAGGGTTGTATATTTCATCGAAACATAAAGGGATTTATCGTCCAAACTGGTGACCCGACAGGTACAATTAGGTTCCTGTTCCCCGTTACTGTTGTCTACTCCTTAAGGCACCGGAAAAAATGGACAAAGTATATGGAAGCAAAAGTTTAAGGACGAGTTCAATGAAAATTTGAAGGTAAGTTCAAATGAGCCTGTCAAGTAGACCTTTATCAATCCCCAGCACACTGCGCGTGGAGTAGTCTCAATGGCGAACAATGGCCCCGACTCTAATGGATCACAGTTCTTTATCACATATAGTAAACAAACAATGCTGGACATGAAGTATTCGATTTTTGGCAAGTACGTTTCGCCAAAAGGACTTAATTTTACTTGTTACCTGTATGTTTTCCGTCGTCCTCTAAGACTGCTTCTCCGTCAACAGGTTAGTGAAGTTTAGGCGTCACGTGGCGGTGCACTTGTTTATGCTTCTTTGAAGGCAAGAAGGGTCCCTGGATGTCGCTATTCTATTGTGTGATAGCGATTGGTCCATTAGTTATAGCTAAAGACGGCCTGGAATTTAATGAATTCGAATCGCAAGGAGTTATTGTCGTAGTTCGTTGTGTTATTTTTGTACGGTTATCCCTCAATTCCATTAATTTTTGTAAACTGGAGACGTTTTCAGATATATAAACGAGTCTTCGTCGCATATTCTAGGTGTATCTCGATTTTATTTTCATTCGAGTTTTCGGGAAGTTGAGCTGCATATACATGTTGTGAGATTTCATATCTATGTTAGTTTGTTCGGTAGCCCTTCTCATGACTTTGTTGTGACTGCAGAGACATTTGCGTAAATGTGTTTTGAATCTATCCACCCGTATTTTCACGCATCTCTATCGGTTGCCACAGGGGAGATGCTGACGACTGTAAATTTATGTACTCTACGCGCATTAGACTCAAATATAAGCTAAAAACCGTACGTGAGAAGGAGTTTGAGGTTTCTCTACGTGTCGGCCAACGTGGCTGCTTAGTGTACTGACCTACTTGTCGTCTAGAGTAATAGATTTAGAATTATTTATCGGTCTGGAAATGCTGTGAAGTCATTGTACGTCGTCGTTATCTTCGGTTTTAAGGACTTTAGATTGGTTAAGTGGAGGTCTCAAACCGTTTCTAACCCCAAGACTAGGTTTCGTAACGTGAATGAGAAACTCGTTTCCTTTTTTCGAGTCATAAGACATCGACTCATCAAGTCATAAGACTTTACCTGAATCCCCATCACTTAAAACTGCCACTGGATAACCGGTACTGGGACTAAGTGCGCCTACTAGTGGTGCAGCTGCTCTGTACAGTGACATGTATCCCTGAAGGTTCCAGTTAAATCGGGTTTTTGGATAACTGCTCTATTTCTATCAGGTACCATTAGTATTTTTCCATTGGCTTCCTTTGGACTTTGCTTTTTTGTAACAACATTACTAAGAACTGTAGGCGATAAGTTTAGATTCCTAGAAGTCTTTACAATCTTGAGCAGCCACGAATGAGGTATTTAGTCAGTTAACTGCGGCAACTGCCCGGTTCAGTTCGTTTGTATGACCAAGATTCGTCCAGGAAACAGCTTTCGTGCGGTTGGTCCCGAAACGCTTGTATCTGTCTCACACAGATTATGACCTGCCTTATTCTTCTATGTCACTAATGGTTCTTCGCACGTTTCTTGGCAGTTTTCGTCTTCTGTTAGGCGACTCTATCTCTGCCACTACACGCCTGAGGCACCGAACTGTTTATATGCTGGCAGCTTTCTACTACTCTCTTATTTAAAACTTGTTTATATTCCATAGTTTTCTGGTATTCACCTTGCTCGTTTTCGATCCCTAGGGTCATTGATGGATGGGACGTTTTGGATGAATTAGAACGGGCGCCTGTAGAAGACAAGACTTATCGACCCTTGACGGACATTCACATACAAGATGTTACCATTCATGCTAATCCTTTTGCCGAATAACCCCTTCCTTTGTTACATTGTGCTATAACCTGTATACATTTCATGGATAATAAATTTTGCTCGCTGATGACTTTCTTTCGTCGCCTCATTTAGTGATTTATTGCTAATAATTTATGTTTAGATCTTTTACGATCACTTGCGCGCGTAAAGGATACCAGAGAGGGCATGCCTTCTCCTCTTCTTGGCCTCTTTGGCCAGGTTGTTATTGGTCCTCCTGGTAGCGGCAAATCGACGTACTGTGCGGCTATGCAAGAGTTTCTGCTCCAGTTAGGCAAGTTTGGCTTCAAGCTATTGGCGTTCCTTTTTTAAAACTTTAGACCATTAACTTTGATGTGGGGATGACGGTTTTTATGGTTTATTGTGCGAAAATCGTATTTGTTGTCACTGTTTAACTGTAAATCTTTTCTTTGTAGGTCGCAAAGTTGCTGTAGTTAATTTAGATCCAGCAAACGAGACTCTCCCCTATACGTGTGCTGTCGATCTTAAGGATCTCATTCGGTTGGACGAAGTTATGCAGTCGCTTTATTTGGGTCCCAATGGAGGTTTACTTTACTGCATGGAATATCTTTATAAAAACCGCGACTGGCTGACAGATAGGCTAACGAAGCTGAAACGCGATTCTCCAAAGACTTATGTATTATTTGACTGCCCGGGACAGGTGATTATCTGTTATTTTGTTCCGTACTCTTACGTAACTAACGTTGGCTTCCTACGACCTACGTCCTTTCTCCTCGTCAACAGTATTTTATACAACTTTGTTCTTTGAATCTAACCACAGGTAAAAGACATGAGTTGCTACTCCCCAGTCTTTTATACTGTACACTCTGTCAATTATGTTTTCTTATTTAGGTATTTATGTCGTCTACGGTCTTTGGTATGTTGATGGCCTTTCAAATTTCCAGTACTCGGGTAGGTTTTTTTCTCCGCAGCCCTTATAGATTAGTTGCAACGCCATGTGACTTCAAATAACCTCACACGCAGTTTTTATTTAAATTCAATCATGTCATACCTATATCAAGCTTCTTATCTTTGACGCATAACCTTTTCAGGTCGAGCTTTACTGTGTCAATGGGGCATTCCGCCAGCTTCTGTCTTTTCTGACGCTCACCCATCTTCCCACAAGTAAGACCCCGGAATCCAAACAGCAGGTTGGCCATCTTCCGAAACACGTTATAGAAACTCCTATTCAGTCGCATTTACCTGGGCTTGGTCTTCGACTGAGCAGCGTTCATTTGGTGGATTCACACTACTGCACCTGCCCGGGGAAGTTTATATCCGTACTTCTTACCTCGCTGGTTTCAATGTTGCAGTTGGGACTCCCACACGTAAACGTGCTCAGCAAAATCGATCTGATTGAACAGTATGCACCGCTTAAATTCAATTTGGACTTTTTTACTGAAGTCCTTGATCTGTCTTACCTAGTTGAACAACTAGATGTAAGTTTTTACTTTACGGAATTTGATTAATATATCATTTGTTTTTGCCCTCGTTTTTATAATTAAACTAAATTTGCTTCTTACTCCAAGGTTGTTGGGTGCGCAGCCTTTTTAAAAAGATTTGAAATTCATTATTTACTCAACAGGGCTTAACATAGTGATGCAGTGGCTTACTTGTTCAGTTTGTTGTCTAGCCCTCTGTTTCCTGTAGTCTCGTTTGATTACTACTAGATATTTGCCTTTCATTTCTGTTTATTTCAGGATGTCCCGTTTTTCGCAAAGTACAAGAAGCTTAACAGAAGACTAGCCGAGCTCGTCCAGGATACTGCTTTAGTTCATTTTCTGATTTTGGACGTTCAGGTATAATGGGGTTTATAGTTTGCATTTCTTTTCATTGTCTCGTGTAAACTCAAGTTAATTTAAAATCCACGTTGAACAAAAGGGTAAATTCAAAGATCTTAAGTATTGCGCAAAAGGTTTTGCTATTTATAGATTCTGAAGTGTCATTTAGCCTATTTTTCGGCATTTTTAGGATCGCACTCATCTTGAGCAAATAATGCGGCATGCTGACAAGGGCAATGGCTATGTATTTGGTACTGATGAACAACGAACACTGCAGTCCATGCTCTCGTGTGCGTCCGGGGCCGAGTTTTCTAACGATTTGTTATGCCTTGCCCAAGAAAAATATACACTCATCAGAATTCAACTGAAAAACAAAACATTTGAATCAAGTTATCGAAGGCCCTCTCTCTTGTATATACTATGAACAGTATGTTGCTCCCGATTGTGTAAATGTTTTAAATGAAGGACTATGCAAAAAAAACTTGATCATGTAGTTACTCCAGTTTTCCTTACGATCCAATGCAGGATGTGGGTTTCTTTCCATCACTTTTCATGTTGGAAAGGGAATACTTCCTCTATTTTCTTGTGACCTTTTGTATGAAAAAAAGTAAAGTCATTTTATTAAAATATGGATATTTATCGGAATTATCGACTATTGAACGTTTGAATTAGCGAATTTAATGAAGTTACCTTCAAATGGGAGTGCTTCTAGTTCTGGATGCCCAAATAGTTTTTCTGTTGGCTCGTGAATTCCAGATTTAAAACACCTGTGTTCTATTAGTCGGCCGACTCGAAAATGCTGCGGATAATGCTGCTTTTCGAGTGCGCGAATGGCGTCAAACTTTGTGAGGATAGTTTCGATCTTAAAAAATGCACATCGATCAATTACATTTTACTTTCTTCTGCAGTTTTTGAGTTGATGGTTCTGCCAGAGTCTCACTTAGCGTCACATTACTGCGAATGAGGCTGACTTTGGTCGGGTTGGCGTAAAGATGTGCCTTTGATTTGGGAATGTTCTTCATCCTTTTCTATTTTTATTTCCCTAACGAATATCTTTATAGCTCCTCAGTACCTTGTGTGCTTTTCCACAAAGTATGCGTAGAGATAATTTAAAAATTCAGATGCCCCCTCAGCTTTGCAGTGGATAATTCCATGTGTAAGCGCGTGTGGTATCTTAACTTCGTGTTCTTTAAGAAACTGCAACCTAATAACTACTCAGTTCATACCTTTTCTATTGTTTGCCAGTTTTGTTTTCGGACCCGGTAGCTCGATCCTGTTACCATTCTAGATAGGATAGAGGTATCTTTCGTGCAACGGCTTAATATAACAGCGACAGCAGTCCCATCGCATAGTGACCTTTTTAATTATTTTTAAGCTGTTTATTACCACTTCAGTCTTGCTGCTTCGACCTCTACGCCCATTTCCGTCAGCCACTTCGCTGTCTCACGTCTTAGCCGCGTCATCGGTGTCCATGCCGATTGTCAACGTTCGCGGAACATTAAAACACTTGCCTGCGATAGTCAAGGTCATTGACGTTCGCTTAAGGTGTTGGTCAACTACCCGTCAACCTATACGCAAGTGAGTGAATAATGGCTGTAGCTCTGATTAACATATCAAAATGTACGCTTTTTGAGAAAAGCTGGAATCCGATCAATTAGATGAATCCATACACGTCATGATATAAACAGTAGCAAACATTTGGTGACTCTTTACTGTAATTTGCGACAGGTGGTCCCTAAACCTGACTGGATGAACGTTTTGATAGAACAGAGAGTACGGCGATGGAATTTGACCGTGGCAGAAGATGATAATCTCAAATTCACGTGCGGGGTACGGACTAAAAAGGGTAATTTTGAGAATTAGATGGGCCCAGCATAGATGTGAATGGTAATTGCAGTATTGCTATTCATTGTGTAATTTGAGGGTTACGGGCGAAGCCCTTGTTGGGCCTATTTGTGTACAATCGAACTTATAAATGCAAGTATATACAGGCAACATAAGCTGAAGCTAAATATTTCACATCAAAAATATAGTGGTACGTTACACATAATTTTAACTCATGAAGTAACGCTAATGGTTGGCTGAAGCTAGTCCTGCAGAGAGAGCGAGTCATTGTTTATCAAAAATTAAGCAGTCTATCTGTCATTTGAACCTATCCATGGTATTCGACGTCATTATTTTGCTTGGAAATGAGTTCCGTGCTCGAGCCAGTCGCTGACGGAAATAAAATTTCGTTGATCACGTTTGACCTTATATGGATGACCGCGCGGGTGAGTCATGTTTGTAAACGCAAAGAAATCTTCGGAATTCAATGAACAGGCATGTCCGTGAATAATTTTGAATGCCCATAGCAGGTCATATTTATTTGCCTATAGAATAAATGAAACCTGTTAAGCTCGATAAGTCTTTCTGGATATGACGGGAACCTATGACGGTCAACAAATTTTGTTGCTCGTTTTTGCTCTTACTTGATGAGATTACTGTTTTTCTTTATCCAGAGCATCGATGTTGGCATTCCTTAGTGAAAATGCGGTCTAGCGAAAGTACTGAATATCCGTGAAAACAGTTCGGAAGGAAAGAATATGAAAGCGCACCTGATGCAGTTTATGATGTTCGTCACCTTTTAGGGAGGCATGTTTAGAGTTTTCGGAGGGCATTCGGTTAGAATCTATCCAGAAACCTAGATCTCTGTGTGTATCTACTTCTTTAAGTGCAGTTCCGATTGTAAACTTTGTTGTTCAACGTTGTAACGGTTAATTGCGATTGTCTTGGTGAGCCAGCCTCTGATGCTACCTACTTGTTTTATTATGTTTTTGGGAAATATATAAGTTTCGCAGCGTCTTTTATTTTTAATTAACTTACCCTAAAATTAAATGCTCGCTAGTATCCCGAGTCCGACGTGGTGGATTCGCAAATTGACGGCCTAGATAGGTGTGCCTATCTCGACCCAGATAACTGGTAATATAATATCACCAGTCGAAACTTGGTGCCATAGTGTCCGTATAAGACTTTTACATTGCAGTCTGGTGCCGTCCTCGATGGGTTCATCTTTGGTGCGTGGACTCAGTATTGTGTCCTTTACGTTTGCCTGGGAAGCTGTTTCGACACTGCGTAGCTTGAACAGTAGGGAAATTTCAATCCCAGCAGAGGGTTTTAGCCATGTTTTTTTCGTTGAAATCGAGGTGTTTGAAGCACTGATAACAAGTTTGCATCACTGCGCTCACTCGCATGCGTTTCATGACGCTTGCGTTGCTAGGCTCTTCATCATCGGCTTCGATTTTTCACTCAAACTCGCACGCACCGATTGCGTGCACCCATACAATGAGTTGTTCTTAGAGCGGTGACCCCCCTCCCACCCTTCCTCTTTCGCGTCAGTGGGACAGGCGTCTCATGTTCTTAATTCTGGCTACCTGGTGTTCGAAACCTTTACAGAGAAATGCCTTGGATTTTGACTTGTGGAACTGCTCTTGAAGATGGCAGTAAAGACGGACTACTGTAGGACTGGCCGTGTCGACCATGCGCACTCTGGACAGGACTCATTTTAACCCATGCCGTAGACGCGCTACCGTTCAAGTGTACGCGTAGTGCGCTCACACTGGCAAGCAGGAGACGTCGGTTCACTCAATGTGCATATGGAATCCTACCCACCTGTGCAGGACCCTTGCACAAACGTCCTATGATGCAATTAAATGCTATCAGAGTGTGCTCGATCGCCGATCTAATAACGACAAAATCCTTGTTCTCATCGTAGATGAAATCATTGATTAATAGCGGCGCATAATTTACTAGGCGATTAATTTTATTGAGATTTCTGGCACCCTCGAAGCTAAAGGCCCACGGCATGGGAATCACTATTTCGGTCCGATACTTCCTGCTTAATGTTCTGTTATTTTAGGTATTTTTCACCAGGTTTAACCATTTTTAGGACTGGATTTAGCTGTGCCAGTTGATCACATTCCTTGCAAAGGTTTATCATTATAAAATATCAGTTGCATCCTTTCGCCTCAGGTAGTTTGCACATCATATTCTCACTCTTTGCCGATTTCCGCTTCTTGTAGTAGGTTTGGGACATAGAAGCATTTAGTACTGCTTACAGAATTCTGACAAGTGTCAGAGCGCGGGAGCGATAACATGACTTCTCCCACCCCATCCCCTTAAACTGTAGATAAAATTTCCTGATAAACCTTTTCACATTTCTGTCACATGTAGGAGTGGTGGGATGCCGGAAAATGCATGGTAGCATGACAAGAGAACCATTGTTGGAGTCCAAACAGCACCCGTCAGACCCTTCTTGTTTGCTTAAGTCGCTCCTGCACATTCTGGCATGGCATGCACATATTAACTTATATTTATATTTTATTTTATTTTATTTATTTATTGCAGGAAAGCATTTGTTCTACCATTTCTTATTGCCAACTTTGGCAATGACGCTGACGCGTTACAAGCGTGAAAGCTTGCTTACTTGTTTTGGGTACTGCCGCAATGATTTTGCGAATAATACCTCTGCACGCATGACGATTTCTGGCAAAGAATCTTGAAAGCGTGAGCCATTCCCTCCACAGACGACACAAGAACCACTTACATGCCTTAGCGATCTGTACCGAGCCAGGCTTTGAGTTGAATCCTATCTCCAGGTAACGGCAGTGAATTGAGACTAGCGATACTGAAACGGGTGAGGAATAACCTATTAAAGCCACCTTGATAGGCCTTCAGGGATGTCGTGAAATTTCTGCGCGCTTTTATCGCAGTAACTTTGAACTATCTTATTCGAAACCAAATCAGTATGCTTGACTGGAGGGATGGCACTCTGACAGCCATGGGTAAACTACTTCAGTTTTCGTTCATTAAGGCGCAATATAGCATCCACAGTCATATAGGGGGACCAATCAAAACAGATGTCTTCTGCAGACGGATTTTTAGCAGTGGAGATGTTGCGTCATCGTGATCGGTACCAGTCAAGCGGCGCTTGGGTGTCAATTGAACACCAGCATCGTGCAATGCTCTTTGAAAATCCACCCACTTGTCCTTGTACATCAGGACACTGACTTGGCGAATGCCAGATTGCATATCGAATAATTGCGGAGAATGTTGTGGATCCTTACTCGCACAGTGGTGGAGTGGTAGTGGGCCCTGGCCATAAGAATGGCTTTTGATGGTATGCCACCTAATTCCATTGTTCACCACGAGGAATGACAATGGATGGAATCAAACGCTTCGGCAAAGTCAAAAAACGGGCGATTGACAGTTTCTGGTAGGTGCGATGTGATTTAAGAGTACATTCCAGTGGGAATATCTGTTTAGCACCCCCACAACCGGACTAAAACCCGGCTCTGCTAGGTATCTTCCGTATATTCTAAAACCGCTTTGGAATGACCAGTGTAAACCATCGCAGCAACGCGGACGAGGCTTATGTCGTGGTTGTTTTCGCATTTCTCTCCTCCCTCCTTGAACGTGGGCACAAGTCTGTCCGGGCCCCAGTCATGAGGAACGATCTAATCTCCAGTAACTTGCTCAGTTGTCTCAGGATGCCAGGATACCGGATTTCATGGGGAATACCTTTCTTTTCCGAAGGCTTGTTGTTGTACAGTCTCCGTACCACATAGAAGATTCCATCCAGAGAGAAAGGTTACTTTACCCAGCGTACGCTGGAAACGAATAAAACTGTTGCCATGGTTATCCTCATTGAGAAGGCGCTGGAAGCGCCAACGCCAGCGCTTGACCTTGTCCGAAATGTCATAAACGTGGTTGTAATTCACATCACAAGCATATTCACTGAATATAGAGATCAAATCACTAACTTAGCGGATAATTCAGCCTTGTGGTCAACAGTTCAGACAACGGATATCGTGCGTCCTATGCTATACAGAGTCGTCGTGCCTTGTCAGCCACTTCATCCACTCATTTATCCACTGCATTTAGTTTTTTATCCAGTTGGTTTGAACCACTCTTGCCGCTTGTTAGGTCTAGCGACGAGAGAGGTTGTTTTACTCGGATTCAGTACTTCATCACTTCATTGAAAATAGTAGTGTACTTTTTATATGGCCATGGTGACCAACCCTCATCACTTGGGAGGCTAACAGTTGACTTGATAACTTAGATACACTCATAACTAGGGGTTTTCGTACTTACGATTTTTTGGCCTTCTCGCTTGTCTGAGGTACGTCTTTCCAGGTTTTTGACAAGCTCACTTGGAGCTGAGGATCGTCGCATGTGTGATATACATAGGCGTGTCTTCGGCCATGACAGTCAGTGCCTCCCCACCCATATCCAGTCGTTCCGACTGGAACCAAAAGGGTATGAAGAGAGTGCGATACACGCTGGATAAGTATTCCCTGTGCCTGATAGTGCCTTCGACGTTCACCAAATATCGCCTAGTACGCGTTGCAAGTTCTCACCATCACGGCAGATTCCCTATAATTGTGTGTCAACATGTGGACACTTGGGCCTTTCTGATGCGTGGCAGTGCCTTTCAGATGGAAATCCATCTTCTCGGCGATGAAACACACTCCTATGGATGCAGTTAGCGGGTGTTCGCCGCATCCAGAGAAACTGACCCATGGTAAGATTTGCGCATTCACCAGTTCGCTTTTGAGCAGTGTCAATATACTGTATGCATGTTTCACTCCACTTTCTATCGCCTTTCGGTTAGTTTTCTGTTCATTCCGAGTGCGTTTACTGGGCTGGTCGAGCTGCGTTTAATTGTCTTCTGTGATTTTGTGGACTATCACGTTTGTGTATGATATTAGATATTGGAATTACCGTCTCTGGCCCATTTTCCCCAGATCCAGACACTAGAGATTTGAAATCCCAGCCTGGGTGATCATTCAAAATTTGAGCGTTCATATTCTGTTTTACAAACGAAATGGATCGGTGAACGCAACTGAAATTTGCGTTTTTATATCACTTAGTCCTTGTTATTTGGTATCTTGGAGCTCATTTCCGTAGAATCTATTATAAGTTTAAAACTGTGCACCGCAGTGTATTACTCTACCGAATGTCAGCTTCGCCACGGTAAGAGTAGCGAAAGCGAATGGCTGCCAAAACACCTTTTGGAGGCCTGCGGACCTTGGTTACCTACAGTACTTTTCATATAACAGCCCTTATAAAAACATGGAATGCGAAAAGTACCCAAGCATTTCAGGTTTTTCTCATGTCCTCGCATCCCTAGTTCCATTTGCCTTTCAGGTTTTCATATAAGCATCCGTTCAACACCTCGCTAATAGGGCAACCTGACGCCATTTCACGTAGCAGATGTGTGCTTTTAGTCATCCCTCCTTTCTCCATTTTTCGCCTTTCTGCTTTATGTGTCCTTTTCAAAATAAGCCACGTATTTTATCGATCTGTATACATATGAAATGCTGTGCAATTTGCCCTAGACCGCGCTTGGAGATATCGCATTTCTGTTATTCGGAAACTTACATAAGCGTCTTCCCACGTTCATTATTTTCCAGTTATCCAATCGATACACCTCGCTTAGGTTTTATTGCTCTCAAGGTGAATGATATAAAAATTTTGCCTGCAAAATGGCCTTATTTGCATGCTATCCTCGATCTTGCAATTTTCTACTTGCGCCTGGTAGTGTGCTTCTCTGAATTTTCTTTTTTGGCTCCAATGCTCTTACTTGATCTCCAACTAGCCACATTTACAGTCTCAATTTTGTGATTTATATGCCGTTGTTCTCGAATACCATTGCCTCTCCCGTCCTCTATACAATCAAAACCCAGCGACAATTTCACCACCTCTGTGCAGGTATAATGAGGTGGGCCTACATTATTGACGCCGGCACCTCGTCGTACCTCCCTGCGGAAAAGTTATTATGTTGATAGAGAGGCTAGCGCTGAGGTCTGTGCACTTCCTTTGCTCCCATCTCGTTGTCACGATTACTCGCACTTTTTCACCCCCTGCCTCCCTCAGGTCATTCGGCTGTCGGTACTCCTGGTTCCTACAGTCGTCTCCGCGCGCAACCACTGGTATTTCCCATCATCACGCTCTAGCCCTAGGTGGAGAAAAGCAGTGCATTTCCGGTATGGTAACTGCAAGTGTGTGTTTGTGTGTGGGTGTGTTGTGCCCCCTAAGTGGGCCACTTGGTAGATGCGTTGGACCAACACGGGGGCCACATTAGGGCATGGCATGCGTTATTCGGGTTGCGCTCCCATAACAAATGCCGAACATAGAGGTGTGGTGGCACGCCTAGGGGCGGCTAGGACTTCGGGGACCCGGCCGCGCCAGCCACCTGCGTCCTCTCCCGCCTCCGGTCTTCTTGACTCTGTCTTGACACCGGGCTCAGGTGTGGGAGGAGGAGAGAGTGCGGTAGATGCAGCGCAAGTCTACTATCACTTTAAACTAAATCACGCGCAAGTCACCGTCCCTGTTCAACTTTCCCATGAGCATACGGTGGACATCTTCGGACTACGACGGTCGAACTGTCGTGTGTGTTGTGCCCCGCGTGGTCAGCCTAATGTGTGTTTTGTGTGGAGTGGCTGACTGGCGGACTGAGAGTCAGGCTGCAATGGCTCCTTCTTAATGTGTCGTTTATGGCACTCCCACTCCATGGGATCCGAGCCAGGTGTGGTGGTACGCCCAGGGGCGGCTCCGGCCACACCAGCCATCTGCGTCCTCTCCCGCCTCCGGTTTTCTTGACTCTGTCATGACACCGGGTTTAGGTGGGGGAGAAGAAGAGTGTGCGGTAACGTAAATCGCCGAGGTTTGAAGGCTGCCAAATAACAATTACACTCAGACCTCGCAGTTAGTCCAATGTGTGTTGTGTGGAGTGGCTGACTGGTGGTCTGAGAGTCAGGCTGCGATGGCTCCTTCTTAACGTGACCTCTGGCTATCTCACACACGTGAGATGTAAGCCGTTCAACCCCTGTTATGTGAAATCCTGGTGCTTGTGATTGGGGAGCAAGGTCGTGTACGTAGTACACGTAGACGAGGTCACCAGAAGCTGCGCCCACTTCCGCATCAGACAACTGACCGGCTTTGACAGTGGTTTGACTGTGGGGGTTGGGGAGAGAGTGAGGTCGACAGCTCAGCGCATGTTCCTAACTTTAAACAATCTGACGCGCTTGAAACTATCACGGTGCGCTAAAAACCGTGGTTTGGAAGGTTGCCAACTGACGGGATAAACTCGGACCGCGTGGTCAGCCTAATGTGTGTTTTGTGTGGAGTAGCTGACTGGCGGACTGAGAGTCAGGCTGCAATTGCTTCTTCTTAATGTGGCCTTTCTGGCACTCGCACTTCGTGGGATCCGAGTCAAATGTGGTCGTACGCCCAGGGGCGGCTCCGGCCGCGCCAGCCATCTGCGTCCTCACCCGCCTCCGGTCTTCTTGACTCTGTCATGACACCGGGTTCAGGTGTGGGGAGGAGGAGAGAGTGCGGTAGCTGCAACGCAAGGCTACTATCACTATAAACAAGATTCACGCGCAAGTCACCGTCCGTGCACCATTCTTCCGTGGAGCATACGGTGGACATCATCGAAATCGACGGTCGAACTATCGTGTGTGAGTGCAGTTCCGTTTTTTGAAGACGAACCTTCCGGTCAGAATGGCCTCGAGAACGTTTTTAAATGAGTTTTTCTTTTGCAACCGTTCGGATGCACGGTTGGTTTGAAAACGGTTTGGTAATAATAATGATAATAATAATAATAGTATTTAATGCCGGTTTGCAGGCATTATCAGATGAAATATTCCGTGGGGATCAGGCTGGCGGTGAAAAATCTCCTGAATTTCTTAAATTATAAGTGTTTTTCCTATCTTTATATTATTCTTGAGAAAAACATGCTGCCTGTGAAATGATAGCAGTTCACATCGGGAAGGGCTAAGACAAGTGCACCTTGTTTGCAGTCTCTCTGTATTTTTTTAGGAACCGGGATTCTGCCCCAAGGAAGAGTGCATCCGTGGACGGTTGCTCGCTGTCTGTAGAAGAAGTCAACGAGTGCAGGCTACAAAGATGGTGCCAAAGCCCTCAAGGTAGACCTGGGATCGGGTTCAGAGGCCGCGCAATCCGTCGGACTGGAAAACAAATTCTACCGTGTGGGTGCCCAGGATTCTTGGAAGCTATTCTGAATGCCAAAAAACTAGTTATAGTTCTCTTAAACGAAGAATAACTTAGCGGTATTTTTTACATTCTTGGGTTGTTTATTCCACATAGCTATGGCGTTTACCGAAAAGAATCGATGACACTGACCTGTGCGAGCTAATGGAAGAAATAAAAAGACATTGTGATGACTGCTGCACCGAGAATGGTCAAGCTGGGTCACAGTTGTAAGGGGATTAAATGTACGACTATTCAAAAGCTAAAACAGTAAAAAGAGTCCCTTCTGTCCTCGGCGAAACCATAAGGGATCAATGTTTATAAGCCCACAGCGTTCTTGGTACGACAAATTATGGTGCTCCAACGATAAAATTCTTTTCGTAAAGAAGTGGTCGACCGATTCTATTTTCTTCCGTTCACTAGCGTGCAAAAGGCTTAATAGAAATGAGCAGTATTCCAGGCCCGGCCTAACGTATATTTTATAAAGTCGGAGTCTAATATCAATAGTTTTAAACTTTTGGAGGATAAACCCGGTAGTTCTGCGTGCTTTGGGGACAATCTGGGCGCAATGCTCTGAAAAATTGAGACCATTTGAATATGATATGCCCAGATCCTCAACAACGCCAGGCACATTTAGATCTTGGCCATCTATATTAATTTGAGTCTGATGGTCGTCGCCAACAACCATAACGGAACATTTCTGCCAAGAAAGGGAGAGGTGCCCTGTGCAGCACCACTGGGCAAAATCCTCAAGATTATTTTATAATTGATCATGCATGGTGTCGCGATCAGCCGGCTTGTATCGATAAGCAACTTTTAAATGATCGCATAGGTAAGGGGCCTACCATTCCGAAATAAACCTGGTACATCATTGACAAAAAGATAGAATAAAAGCAGGCCAAGCACGCTACCTTAAATAACTCTACTCCTCACACGTGCGGAGTTTGAGACAACATTGGAGATCTGAACATGTTGTGTGCGAGAGCTCAGGTAAGAAAATATAAAGCTCAGAAGTTTACCACATTTACCGAAAGATGAGAGTTTCAGCAGAAGGGCATGGTCAACACGATCGAAGGCCTTGGTGAAATTGAAATAGACTATTAAAAGTGCAATACCATTGTACCTTGATTGTAGAACGAGACCAAAGAAAGAGGGCTGAGAGGTATCACAAGACCTTGTTTTGAGGAACCCATGCTAGGATGCACTCAGTAGGTTATTCTCGGTTAAGTGATACGACATCTTATCTTTGATGAAGGTCCTCAGGATTTTCAAAGCTGCGGACAGTGTGTTGATTGGCCGAAAATCGCCAAATGACGTAAATGTTTTGTGTTTGGGGATAGGCAGCATGTGCGATTCCTTCCACACACTGGGAAAGGTTTCACATTCCAGAGCTAGATTAAATATCTTCTACAGAATGGACGGGAAAATATCATTAGCATCCGCCTTTATAATACTGATCGGTACGCCATCTGGTGCAGGACTATGAGATTGACGAAAACGTCGAAATGGCTACAGTTACGTTCCAGAAGGTTAAAAGTCATGGTTTCGAGGACAGCACCCGTCTAACCCTGGATGTTCGGAGGGGGAGTGGCCGAATTTTCAATAAATATTCTGGACAAGAAAATGTCAAAACTATCAGCCGTCAATTTGTCATCTACTATAGGATTACCAATGGCATCTAGAAGGAGGTGATGGCATGTTTTTCTATGAGTTCTTATTGCGTTTGGAAAAAGGTTCATGACATTTAATGAACGGTTTACCCCATATTTTACCACATCGACTAGCCGCTTTTCTTCTTAACCTGCTCAAAAATTACGTCAAGTCCATGGCAGAATGGAAATGTCGTTTTGCCAATGGAATCGATGAGAGAGTTTACGCAACCTACGGCGAAAAGATAAAGGGAGCTAAACCTCATCCGCGACATTAATTGCTTTCTTACAGGGACAAAAACGAGAGAAAAATGGATCCAAAACTTCGTACAGCTTTCCGGTACATGATTCACATCCTGACATAGAAATAAATCAGACCAGTCGTGGGAATTAAGATGAATCAATAATTCTGCCGAAAATTCTAATCGGAAATCAAAGAAAAAGCTGTATTTTTTGTAAAACGTTTAATAAGCTTCGAATTGTAGCAAGAAACAACGATTTTATGTTCTGAGCTCCCAAGTGGGCCTAATGATAACACTGTCGAAGGCAGGCAACGTCTACAGAAGAGTTGATCAAGTAAACTTGATCCTCTGATAGGGAAGTCAACAACCTGAGTCCACATGCCGATATCTACGGCCTCGAGTAAGTCCTCAAACTGTATGGGGCCGGAAGGGACCGGAAACCATTGAATTTCAGGAAGGTTTAAATCACCTGCAATTAAGCAACGCTTAAAATTTAAGCCAACTGCGGCGTGAAATGCTTGTGAGAGACAAACATCGAAATCCTCACTGGTATCGGGCGGGCGATAGATACAGCCAACATGTAAAGAGTTCCTATTTTTAAGGTTATTTGAAGGCAATAGCTCTCTTCAACCACGATAAATTGTGGATGGTCTAATGGTTGAAATGACAGTGCTTGCTTAACAAAAATACTGCTTCCTCCACCGTGGCTGTTGCGGCGATCATTTCGAGTACAGTTTTAACCCATAAGGGAGTTCTGAGTCGGCTACGGAAGGTATTGCTCATGTTTCAGTTACTATAACAATATCTTGATAGTGGATGAAGACTAGAGTCTGAAGCAGGGGCATTTTATTGAGCAAGGATCTGGCATTAACAACGAAGAGTTTAAGTGGACGAGCTGGTTGTTTTTGACGGAGGGCGGCTAAGTCATCCAGTGGTTGACGGGTCACTGAACATAGGGTGGTGGATGCTCCCGCCCTGTTCTGGAAAAAAGGTTGTTAGATAGTACGTGCCTGATGTGGGTAAAAGGGAGTAAAATATGGAGGTGGAAATTAAACAGGGGAACTGAGCACTACCGCTGGCTATTCGGGCTTGTCCGAAAAATCCCTGGACAGGATACTGCAAAGTATTCCTAGTAAAGTAACACAGAAGGTCAAGTGAGTGACGTAGTCCCCAGGACCATTCGTATTAAGAGACAACTGGGGAAACGACCGTGGAAAATTTGCTGCGGGGTGGGGGATGCATGGCTGCGCGGGGCACATAAGCACCAATTGTAGACGAGAATGGTTGCATGTTTCGTTTATCAGCCTCAGCATGAGGTCGAAGTGGTAGCTGGAAATTCGAGGTATTTGGAATATTACGCAGCATAAAATTCTCGTTGCGTTTTATCCGTTCTTCGATTTCAGAGCTGATTATCCCAATGACTTGAAAAGCCTGCTGGATAACAGTGTCGGAGGTATTGGTCAAGCTTCCTTGGAGCAAAATTCTACTATTTTGTCTGACGATGACCGACTATTGCAAGACGAGGTGAAGGCGTGAGCAATCAGAGGATCAAGATGTTCAAGATTTACCAGAAGGGATTTTAGAGTTGATAAAATCTACAGAGGGCTTTCGAATTCGAGCCGCCATTTTTGTTTGCTCTCCATTCATGAGCAAATTTTCTGAAACTGTATACTCCTCTACCTATTTTCTTCGATATCCTGTCTTTTTACGTTTATTTGTTTGTCTGAACTATTTTTATAAGGTCGAATTTGTTATTTACCCATGCTCACGTCTTCACGCTTTTAT